>JZKD02S1625910.1:71737-113239 GCA_000966675.3 Picea glauca
TATATATATATATATATATATATATATATATATATATATATATATATATATATATATATATATATATATATATATATATATATATATATATATATATATGTATATGTATATATATTGAACTTTCAAATCTCAATTTGGTTACATAACCAAACAAAAACTGCTAGTTAAAATAATACAATCATAACCCTAATTTAAAACTGCTAGTTAAAACTACTAATTGAACAGGTAATTTATAATAATTTTTTGAGAGTGTTAACAAGGGATTTTATGCTCCGCTCATGTTTGAATTTGAGTTTGTAAACTCAGGTTAAATGTTTAGATTTATTGATGTTGATACAAAGTACTTTGGTTGAACTGATTTTGCTAAAGTTGTCCTTGATTTATTTCAAAAAAAAATTATGTAACAAAGTATTTGATTTTGTTGTGTGATGTTTTGGTGTAGCATGCTATTGATATTCAGTACAAAAGTACTGGGTTGAATTACTGTTGCGGGGAATGATTTTTTGAAGCTATATTTTTGTTGTAATATGAGTTTCAGTTTATTGTTGTAACTCCCATGTTCTTCTGCAAATTTGTTTGTTGTAGCTCTTTGTTTTGCTACAACTTGTCGACTTGCAGCATCTACTGTGTTATGTTGCAACACTCTGTGTTGTTGCAACTCCCGTGCAACCTTCACAAATCCCCCTTCTCCAATCTTCTCACTAAAGTTTTATATGGAAACCTTCAACTCATCTAGAGTGAACGCACGAGACTTTGCTGCTTTTAGCACCATTGTCATGGAGTAGACTGGAATCCAATACATTCATAGTCCTTAAAATTACTTTCTTATTATATACTATTGTTATTGTTGGAGAAGATAACCTACACTTGTAATATTTAAATCCATAACTTGTTGAGACGGAAAAATGACCTATTTTTCATAAGTAATAAGGACATAACGTCAGAGAAGAAATAAAATTGTTATAAATGAAAAGAACATCATTTAAAGGAATATGCATTATATATCAGAGAGTCCTTGATCTATTGATCTATTATCTAAATCAATTGATGAGATTCTTGGTAATTAATAATTAATTTGTGTAGACATTATTTATCTGTAATACCTCTATCCCTTATGTTCATCATATTTTCTATAAATCAAGATATTTAAAAAAGTATTCTATTTTGGTGACCTTCTAACCTTTTCTATCAATTGTAGAAAGATATTTCTAAACTTTGGTGTATTGAGTGATCCAAATGGATCCAGAAAGGCCAAAAATTCAAATTTCTCAGATTAGGATGAAACCAACACCATCGCGTAGTCCTCGTCATTATAATTATGAAAATATAGTCTTTTTCGAAAATGGACATCGTATGGCGAAGATACTGTGTTATGAACGTTTTCCCAAACATGCAAAAAGTCTAAGTCAACAATCTATATTGTTGACGTCAGCATGACACATGATAAGTACAGATATGACATGGATGATAAGAGGTATATGACTTCAACATGATGATGTGGAAACACGAGAGGTTGAAAACCGTCATGCAGATTTGGTGTTTTTGTGCTGTGATGTGGCAGGTGACTGGACTATATAGACTGACACATGGTAGTCCATATGATGACGTGGCCCAATGAAAGGTTGACGCATGGCAGTGATGTAGAGTACAATGTTGACTGTGCATGATGACTGGTAGGTGACTGTGTCACTGACTGGTTTGGTATGAGCCAATCTTGTGGTGACACATGGCCCAATCACAGGGTGCCTTGTGGCACCCCAAATCGGGCCAGTAAGGCATGGATCGACCCCCCTTACCTTTGGGCACACCAACGAATTAACAACCTCCCACTAGAAACAAGGGAGGAATGGCAGGGTTTAACCACCCTCCCTTCTATTTTTGTTTTTTTGTGGTATTGGCAAGATTTTGGGGATAGTGTTCGGTCAACGAGGGATATTTGTCGACCAAGGCAATGGATTCTTGCATCATTCCACATGATCGAGACCTAATGACTAGGGCCACAGTGCCATTGGACCAACATTCAGACACATGGTCCTCCATACAATCAAGAGCTAGCAAAAAAGGGGCATGCCATATACATATTTAGCTAAAATAGGTTTTTGACCTTGGAAAAGGATTTTTTTATGGTTTTTATGTTGATTTTAATGGATTTTGCCTAATTTTGGAGGATTTGAGCCCATATTGATGCCAAATTCTGGGAGGAAGTTGGGATGTGATGCTTAATGACTGGGACCTAATGACTAGGGCCGCGGTGCCATTGGACCAAAATTCATCCACATGGTCCTCCATACAATCGGGAGATGGAGAAAAAGGGGTGTGTCATACATATTTAGCTAAAATAGGTTTTTGACCTTGGGGAAGGATTTTTTTATGGTTTTTATGTTGATTTTAATGGATTTGAGCCCATATTGATGCCAATTTTTGGGAGGAAGTTGGGATGTGATGCTTAACCCCAATACCATATAAACCAAGCATTATGTAGTTTTGAAACAATTCACAAGTGACTCTTGAAGAAAGAGTAATCCAGTGACGCGAGAAGAGTAGTTGAGCTTGTGAGGCTTACTCGGAGTTCTACTCCACCTTTCTCAGTGTTGTATTTTGGATTGGGTTCTTGAGATAGAGCATAGTATATCCGAGTTAGTCATAGAACTGATTTATTTAATTTCGAAGAATATTTTTGAGCATTCAAGAATAATAAAGAAGCCTCCCACACTACAGCTAAAGGCCTAGAGATGTAGGCAGATTTTTTGAACTCTGTTATCAATTTATGGTGTTCAATATATTTATGGTTTGTCTCTTTGTGTTTCCTACAAGTTCTCTTCATTATTTACATTTTTTTACCACTCATATAATTCACATGCAATGTGAGAAAAGTTGTTTTTCAAATCGAATTCAAGGTGTAAATTACTAAGCACCGATTTAAGATCAAGTGGTATTAGAGTAGGTTGACTATACTGCAGGAATTGTGAATAAGCATGGGGAAAATATTGAAGAGATATATAATACAAGAACTTGAGGGGATCGATCAACATATTCAACAAGAAAATGTCGAGTTGAGAAGATTGGTACCAATCCTCGAAGAAGACAAAGAAAGGCTACAAACATTGGTGTTAGCAATAGAAGAAAGGCTAGTTGAAAAATGTCTTTCTTTTAGGAGTCCAAGTCCTGTCAAGGATGATGAAATTCATCCATTCTATGGGAAATTAGATGAGGAGGATTCATATAATTCCACTACTCTAGTTGAGGAGCATTTAGTAGGAGAGGCCCTGGGTATATTTTCCTCGCTAGTGGAAAGTACTCAATATACTCTAGCTTCTCCTGTAGCTAATCAGGAACTGGATTTAGGTGATCAGGATATTTCCACTTTTGAAAGGAATACCAAAGTAATTCATATGAGGATGCTATCCAAGTTTGGCTACATGAAAGGAGAAGGTCATGGAAATCATGGCCAGGACATATCTAAGCCTATCGAGGTGCGAGAATGACCACTCTATGAAGGATTGAGATACGAAGAAGAGTCTACTGATGACAAAAATCTAGTGGTTTTTTGTACACATTGTTAGAAGTTCAGACACGATGTTGACCATTGTTGGGATCAACATATTGAAATGAAACCAACATGGATTCGAACTCGTAAAGGCAAGCGAGAAGCTGAAGCTAGAAATGATGTGAACAATGAGTCACAAAAGAAAGGTAAAATGCTCAAAAAGTATAAATCTCCTTCACCTACCTTTAATGATGAACATGCTAGGGTCATGGAATTTATAAAAACAATAATTCCATGTACACATTGCGACAGTCATAACCATTGTGTTTCATTATTGTGGACGCAAAAAGTATACATAAAAAATATCACGGAGATAAGGAGTACAACAAGAGAGGATGATGAAAGACTACAGGTCAAGAAGAATCCACACACGAATTCAACAAAGCCAATACAAGAGTCAGTAAAATCTAATGGGGATTCAACTCAGTCCAAGAAAGGCTTCATTAAATTTGTCCCAACACGAAATTGTTTCTCACATTTTCTAAGGAATGGACATTGAGAAGATAGTTATTGGAATTTGCATGCAGAGTCGAGACGATCCAAAAATCTTGAAGTGCCAGAGAAGAATAAGGATGTTGTAGAAGAGCAGAAGAATGACAGTGAAAATCCATTAGCAAGAGATGGGTCATCTTCTTGGAACTGGGCAGATTTTATGCCACATGTGTAAATATTTCATCGAGTCAATGTCTAGTCTACTTGATGTAATAAAAGTGATTTGATCTGTGAAATCACTTACAAAGTCTAGTTAATGTTTTGTTGAGCCTAGATTATTTATTGTTTATTTTAGTCGATTGATGTATGATGTAATAACCTTTTGGAGCAACAAAACATCCGAGTGGGGAGGTGTGATCCAAATGGATCCAAAAATGCCAATAATTAAAAGTTCTCAAATTTTGAAGAAACCAACGCCATCGCATAGTGCTCGTTGTGTCGATTTTGGTTGTATATTATTTTTCGAAAATGGACTTCGTATGTCAAAGATATTGCATTCTGAAGTTTTTCCCAAACATGCAAAGAGTCAGAGTCAATAGTTTGTATTGCTGACGTCAGTAGTACGTTAACATGAAACACGAAAAGTATATATATGACGTGAATGACAAGTGGCAGATTATGTTAGCATGACATCATGATGATGTGAGCATGCTGACATGGAAACACCAAAGGTTGACACGTGTCATGCAGATTTGACATTTTTGGGGGCTGATGTGGTAGGTGACTGGACTGTACAGACTAAGACATGGAAGATTGTAGGATGACATGACCGAGTGACAATTTGACGCATGACAGTGATGTAGCATACAGTGTTGACTATGTAGGATGAATGATAGGTGACTATGTCACTAATGGGTTTGGTACGAACCAATATTGTGGTGACATGTGGCCCAATCACAAGACACCATGTGGCACCCCGGATTGGACCAATAAGTCCTGGGAAAAAAATTGTTTGCACTCCATTGGTCTCAAACCCCCGAACTCCAAGCATACCAACAACTTAACAACCTCCCTTCTATTTTCATTTTGTTGTGGTATCTGTGGTAGTTTGGGGATAGAAACCAGTCAGCGAGGGCTAGTCGCCGACCAAGGCATGGGATTCTTGCACCGTTCCACATGATCGAGACCTAATGACCAGAGGTGCGGTGCCATTGGACCAACACTAGGCCACATGGCCCTCCATATGACCAGGATTCGATGAAAAAAGGGCACACGACACATATGTTTCAAAAATGGGTTTTTGACCTTAGAAGAGGATTTTTTTATGGTTTTTATGCTTATTTTAATGGATTTTGCTCAATTTTGGAGGACCTGAGCCCATATTGAGGAAAAATCTTGGGAGGAATTTGGGATGTGATGCCCAACCCCAATACTATATAAACCAAGCATTATGTAGTTTTCAAACAAGCCACAAGTGACTCTTCAAGCAAGAGTTAGGCAACAAATCCATAAGAGTAGTTGAGCTTATGAGAGTTATTCGAGGATTTCTACTCTTCTTTTCTCCGTGTCGTATGTTGCATCGGATTCCTGAGATAGAGAAGATTTTATATAAGTCAGTCAGAGAATTGAGTGATGTAATTTTGAAGCATATTTTTTAGCATTGAGGACTACTAAAGAAGCCTCCCACACTGCAGCTAAAGGCCTAGAGACGTACGAAGATTTGTGGAACTCCGTTATCAATTTCTATTGTTGAATCTATTTATGGTTTGTCTGATCTAGGTGGATATCGGTGGCCACCAACCTTTTCAAACTAGCTCAAAACATTTTTCTGGCAATTTTGGTAATTTACTATTTTTAGCAGTTTTTAACTTTTGGGGCCATTTTGAGGGCCTAAATGAAGGTTTTTTTGGATCGAGCTTCTCAACAATGGGTAAAGGATTTGATTGATCCCCTGAAATGAATATCCTCGATGATAAATTTCCAACGAGCTATCGTGCGCCCCAAAACGAAGATTGTATGCCAAAGTTATGCCCTCGGGAAGTTGATACACCAAACTACCCAAAACGGGGTCCACAAAACTATTGACTTTTCATCTTTCGGGGTTAGGGTTTTGGATTTTATTTATGATAAAAAGGCCTTTGGATCCTCATTGTAAAATCATCTTCTTGCAAATGAGTGCAGTCGTCACATCTCTTCTCAGAGATAAGCCACCACAATTCCGTCAAGCTTCTTTTCTACTGCATTTTACAGTTTCATCTTATTTCCTTATTGAATAGAAAACCAGTTTTATTGTATCTTTATTATTTTGTGTTAAGAATATTTTAATAATCTATATTCATTTCATTCTTCTCATAAAATCCAGATCAGTGGTATTAGAGGAGGCTGGTCTTGATCGGTTTTTTTTTTTCAGTGCAAGTCCCCAACGAGGTCCGAGTATACCAAGTTGGGTCTCGAGCTTGTCTCTCTTGAAGGAAAACTCTCTTGAAGACCCAAGAAACCCTCCATAGAAGAAGAAAATAAAAACGACGGAGAAGACTTCTAGGAAACTGTTGCTTGAGCAAGCTCTCACATGAGAGAGGGATGAAATGATGGAGAATTGTTCCCACATCCTTCAACGTCCGTCGATAGCAACAAGCGCATATTCATCAAACAACCACTTTGCAATCACCTCTCCTTTCAAGGTACAAGTTAATTTTGATATTCCCATATTTAAAGGACAAATAGATAGAGATGCGTTAGAAAAATGGTTAAATATGGTAGAAGGCTATTTCTTTGTTCATAATTTTTTCAACAAAGAAAAGATCAACTTCGCACTCCTTAAGGGTATCCCCCATGTAAAAAATTTGTGGGAAAATTACTAGGAGAAAATGTCCACAAAGGAGTATGGAATATATGGGGTCGATCCCATTTGGGATTTTTTTTTTGATGCGGTAGAGGAACAATATTACCCTGTTGGTAACTATGAATACCAATACATGAGATGGACCACAATGCGGAAAGAGAGGGGCCAAGAAGTTCTCAAATTCACCAATACCTTCCATACCTTGTGCACCAAGCTTGGTATCAAAGACTCCGAACAAAATTTGGTTCTGAAATATCGTGGGGCTCTACACAGATACATCTAAATTGAAATGGATTTTCTATACATCTCATCAATCGATGCTTCTTATCGATATGTTCTTAAAATAAATTCCTTCACGATTTATCAATAAAACCTCCACCCATGCAAAAAGAATATAACCTTCACGGCTTGCCCTCCAAAAACGTTTCTGCACACTATCGAGGCTCTCTCCTCGTGGCTCTGATACCAAGATAAAATATGCCAAACAAACATACGGTGAGACTACGCTCACTTCTCACTTATTCAATGAAGATGGATTACATCCTTATATAGGAAAAGAGTCGACCGAGTCGATTACATGCAAACCAAAGACAACTAGACTTTTAACTAAGAACTGACTCTTAACACGCCTACAACTGATTCTCACAATTGAAGCTTATAACTGGTGCTTACAACTGGCGCTTTCTCCATTATTTCCAAGTACGTCTGTATAACTTTCGAAGGTATCCAAAGAGCCATGTTGATAACAATGATCCAAACATAAAATACAATTAAGAACAGAACGTGTACATCTTGCTATCAATGGCTATACTAAAACCAGATCAAGGGAGAGATAAAACGCTTATAGATAGATCTTGATAGAACTTTATATTTGTATCTTTCCTTTAAACAAAGCGTTATGTATGACATATAAGCTTTGAATTTGTCTACTCGAATGGAGTTTTCTCCAGTTCAAATGGCATGTTTTTATGACAAATAGAAGGCCAGATGAATGCAACCAAAAACACTGAGTGAAACTGAGTGTGTACTCAAACTTGTCTAAAACGGAGCCTCGCCTTTAAAATTTGCGGGCAATTGCGAGAGGTTGGGTGCATAATCAAAATTCTATTCATTTGAATCTATACTGTCATTCGTAAGATATTTATGAGTCCTGGTATATTAATTATATTATGATTAACTAATAATACATTTACCTACAGTAAAAGAAGGTCCGCTATAAGCCCTGGTACATAGAATCTGAAGCTCTAACCAAGATAAAAATGTATTTGCAGATAAACTGAGAGATTTTATTGAAATCGTTCAGCATATGCTTAATGAAATCGATCAAAATAATTTATAACAGAGATATCAAAGTGATAGTATAAGTGCTTACTATTATTTAAGAAAAAACTTGAGAGTTCTGCTCTGGAAACCCATTGTACATGATATGAAAAAAAAAATCAATCTCTTCAGGCATGCACGATTTCTGTTGTATGGGCGATTGTACTGGATGACACTGTCCGTTGGATCGCCCAAAGTAGTATCCAGCATTACCATGCAACACAGGCCAAACTTGTTATCCAACATTATCACAAAAAACTTGTTATGCTTCAATCCATTTAAAAAACGTTCCCAAATGAAACGCATGCCCCACTATAGAATTAATCATGTTAACCACCCAAACGTGGCAATGAGGCCTGTATATGTAGTAATCTTTGTAGAGTCATCAATCGATCGATTCCAATGAGGGCACGCCTATGACTTTATAAGAAATGTTAAAATCTCTTCGATCTAGATGAATGAATGAAAAATTACCATTTCTTCCATGTATTAAGCTGTACAAAGTTACTAGAGTTGGAAGCCAGAAATTTATAACTAATACCTAAATAAATTTCATAAGTAAAACATATGAAGCTCAAAATGATCACCTAACCGTAGAATTTCCACCAATATTAAGTCTTTGTCCATGATCAACATTGTTCCTGGCTTAGCCTATGCATACATGCCATCTCAGAGGGTCCTCAACTCGATCGCATTGATAAAGGGATCATCAGTACCAGCTGCTGTGATCAAGCAAATACTCAATAGTGTGCTAGAACTAACGAATATTCCTTCAAAATTATCTGGAGAGTATCTATTTGTGCTTGTTAAGTTTTGTGTATGCAACATACCAAGTCTTTCAATAGAGTAAGAAAAGCTTGGCAATTGTTGGAATCCACTGTAATTTCAAACGAAAAATCGTAATCTTAAGAGGTAAGGCGCATCTCGGGCCATAGTCACCTGAGTGGAGAGGCTTTGGTAAAACCTTAGATTATTCAACTAAGAACCGGAACTTTGTTGAATTGCGTTCCCTATCTCTCCTGTCTGCCAGACGTCTATGTAATTAGCTTCACTGACCCATGTTATGTTGTTTCCGTCTCTGTAATTTTCTTTCCCTCCACAACTGATACTCAAAAATCCAGCTACACCGCCAGGATTGAGTTAATAAAACATGTTTTAAGCCAAATATGAAAAATAAATGAGCTGTTTCAGTATGTTATGTTAAGATGATAAAGTTTCCCATTTTAGTGGCAGGTCTCCTTGTTGACCACCATGGTACTAAGTGGATGTCATCTCAACCCCTGTTCTCCACACATGTGGGGCTAGTCACATTGGACTCTCAATAAGATTCTAAAGGGTCCAAAACCCTAACATTAATTGAGGGTTGATGCTTGCAAAAACCCTAACCTTAGACAACTTTTAGGTTATTGTAAATATTGTGCCACTAGGAAGAGAGGGGGTGTCCATTGTCTTCACATTGTACTTGTTCCATAATTGAGTATAGCATCTAGGAGTGAGATTTGAGAGCATAATGGAGGAGGAAGAAGATTTTGTAGTAGCCATTTAGGACATAGTATCAAAGTCAACTCCATAGTGAGTGCCTCTTTCTTTATATTTTCATTTTCATAACTAAAGAAATTATAGTAGAGGATAGGTGTCACCTTCTAGCTACTTTCCAAGGTCACATCATGTGCTCATTTGTGTGAATGGTGTGTTCATTTTGTTCTTTCATTTTTAGAATTCAATTATTTCCATATATTTAAGCATTAAGCTAGTAATAAGAAATCTGAGATCTAATGAAATAAATTGAATAATAAAATATTTTAGAATACTACAAGATCTGTTGTGACAAACTATTCTAGTGGAATATCCATGATAGTTTATAGATCATATCCATATCAAAGCGGTTTTATTTGGTGTTTTCATTGCAGGTTGCAAGATCTAGGAATTGGTTTAAGAAGGGAGTTGCAAAACCATAGCCATGGAAGATGAATCTAGCCATAACAACCCTGGATGTAGTAGAAGAGATATTTTCAAGGTATGAAGAAAAACTCATTGATATCTCTCGCAACATGACCCTCCTCATGGTGGCTCTACTAAACAAGTGGAGACCTTATGGGGAGGTTGGTGGATCTAACTCAGAAGTTGGATCAGATGAGAAACTAGGAGATAGTGAAGACCGGTAAAATGATTCAAAAAAAGAGATTGAGAAAGTGAAACCAAGTTCCAGTGTCATCACTCCTAGAAAACTTTTATTTATAATGGAAGCGAAAGTGGACATTAAGATACGCCAAGGTGAGATTGATGATGTTAAGTTGAATCATTGGTTTCAACAACTATAAGTGTATTTCACTGTCCACAATATGAAGGAAGAGAAAATAAATTGTTTTCGTGACTTAAACTAGAGGGCCATGCACTAACATAGTGGGAAGGCCACACTGAGACACTTAAGATAGAGGGTGATCCACCAGTAACTAAGTGGGAGGTGTTTAAAGCCCTCATAAATCTCAATTCTACCTGAATGGGTGTGTAGATGACCAACAAATCCATTGGCATAACTTCAAATAGAAGCAAGGAAAAAGTATGAAAGAGTACACCACCAAGTTTAGGAAAATGGAGATTATGTTGGGTATATCTCTCAAGAACCCAAACATACTAATTAAGAACCTACACATAACAAAAGTATCCAACCTTTGACCAATATCATGGTTCATGGGAAGCATCCTACCAAAGGTTCAAAGTTGAGCTTTGTCGAAGCCTTCAATTCCTAATTTTTCATTCTTTTCCCAAGAAATTAGCCTACTAGTGCCTTGTCCTCCATCCCCATTATATCATTTAACTTGTTTTTTCCTCCTAAGTTCAGGCTAACAGTCTCCTGTGCCTTTTTTATACACTTATTCCACTTGGGTTTACTTTAGCCCTCTTGAAAACACAACCCTACAACCTTAGAATCAAAGGAAAGGACTCCACTCATAAGATTTCAATCCAACTCTTTACCAACAAAAACAGAATAAAGAAATTGTCCTTTCTTCTGACTACACAATTGCATTGGGTTTTGAGATCATTACTAGCCACACTCTAAGGGTTTGAAGCATTATACCTTGAAAAGATTACTCTCCCAACCTCTTTTGAGAAAGAGATGAAGGTTTGTCAATCCTATGGATTAGAGTCATCAATCTTTGCATGATGTGAGCCACTCAGGCATTGATGATCCTCAGAATGAAGGGTCTCGTCACCCCTTGTTGGGTATGTGTTATATTCTTTGCATACATAGTACTCAAAAGGGGGAGTTGAGGGGGGGTGCTAGGGCCCCCTTTGGGGGATGCAGGGGGAAAAAATCCCCCCGCATGGGGGTTGGGGGGCAGCGCCCCCAAGAATTTTTTTTTCTTGAGAATAGTGTCACATTTTTGCCTCATTTTTTTGTGTTGCCTTGATTTTCGTGTCCATTGTTGGGAGGTTTTTCACCACATCATTTTTGCCGACGGTTTTATATTTCCTATTAAGGAGTTAGGGTTTTTGACTAATCGAGGCCATTGGGTTAGGGTTTTTGATGTCGCTAGCTCCTATATGTATATTGTATTGTAAACAATGTATCACTATGAAGGAATATAGAGTATGTTAGTTTTCCCGGTTTGCATTTCCAAGGAAAAAATCTCTGTGTAATGTTTATATTTTCCATTGTATCTTTTATGTTCTTTTACTAAAAATATGTTTGCAGTAAATATTGTACAAGGTCAAAATCTACATTTGGTATCAAAGATTTGTTGGCTTCAGGGGGATGCCTTTGTGGCCAAGGGTTTGTCTCATGTATGTGATAATCTTTGTTATAGTGGGAGATCTGGTGTATTGATTTTTTAGGTGAAAATAAATGACAAGCAATTCGAAAATGGAGATCAAGAAGTTTAATGGGAAAATTTTTGAGCTTTGGAGCTCAAGATGGAAGATTTTTTGGTGGACAGAGATCAGTGGATCTTAGTAGATCCAGGTACTGCACCTAGAGGAACTTCAACAAATTACTAGAAAAAGTTGGATCAGAAGGAGAAGAGTACAATCCGATTGTGTCTCTTAGATTCAGTATTATTGAATGTCTCAAATGAAGATACAACCAAGGATTTATGAGATAAGTTAACGAAGTTATATGAGTCTAAGTCCCTAGTAAATAAAATATTCCTGAGAAAGAAGTTGTATAATCTAAGGATGAGAGATGGAGACTCAATGGCAGATAATTTGAATGCTTTCAATACTATTATAAGCCAGTTAGTATCTATTGAGATTAAAATTTAAGATGAAGATAAGCATATCAATTTATTGTGTTATTTACCAAATTCCTGGGATATTCTAGTTGTGGCCATAGGTAGTAATACAACTTCATTGAATTTTGATGAAGTGGTATCATCCTTGTTGTCGAAGGAGATGAGACAGAATAATATGGAAGGATAGAGGACGCTCCGAGGAAAGAAATAGATCTAAGTTATCAAGTGGGAGATCTAAATCTAAGGGTAGATCTAAATCTCCCAGAAATTTTGTAAATGTATGTTAGATATGTGGAAAAGAAGGGCACTACAAGAATCAGTGTAGATCCAAAGTTGAGAAAAAGAAGGGATTTGAAGAATCTACTTCTATAGAGGAAAACACCTCCAAGGAAGAAGGAGGGGATGTGTTCTTGGATTCTTCAAGCACACATGCACATCATGAGGCATGGTAGGTTGACTCAGGTGCATCCTTTCATATGACTCCCCACAGGTAGTGGTTCTATGAATATGAAATGTATGTTAGAGGTAATGTTTTCTTAGGTTATGATTTGAAAACGAAAATCATAGGACAAGAAAAAGTCAAGTTGAGACTCATAGATGGAAGGATTATAACACTTACTAGTGTTTTGCACATCCCAGGTTTGGCCAAAAATTTGATTTTTATAATAAAAATGGACGATGCAGGGGTAAAAACAATATTTTAAAAGGAAACCTGTAGGATCGTTCAAGGATAAATGGTGTTGTTGAAAGGAGTTTGGTTTGGAACTATGTATAAGCTGGAAGGAAGCACTATTAGCGATGGGTGTAATAGTTCCATTGTTCCTGATATTGGAGTTGAAGAAGAAAGAACTCTTATAGTCTCTAGATAAAAGGTTATAGTGTGGCATCAAAGACTGGGGCATATCGGAGAGAAGTGTTTTTGACTACTAAACAATAAAGGTATGGTTGAAGGTATGTCTATCTACTCTCTAGATTTTGATTTCTGTGAACATTGTGTATTTGAAAAGCAGAATCAGGTAATATTCTCCTCTGGTGCAACAAGGGTAGAAGGAATTTTCAGCTAGTCACAGTAATGTTTTTGGGCCTGTGTCGGTCCCATGATTAAGAAAATATGTGTATTATGTCTCATTGCCCCATCTTCAATCGATGTCTTAAGGCTATGTCCTTGCAAAATTCCTCTAACCCTTAAGGTGTAATATTTGAGAACTTTTGAAAGAGTTGTAATGGTCACTCTCTTGGTGCTATTCTACACTGGTTCCTTCTCTATAGCCTCGAAGTGTGATGGATCACCACTTTCCTATCCAATGCCCTCATCATCACCATCATCCTCCTCATAAGAAACTACCTCAATATAATGAACTTTATCTTTTCCCACAAATTGATGACTTGGTTCCCATCATTCCTTGAAACTATAAAAAATATCCTTCCTACTTATTCCTCTCTAAGTTTCGTCATCTAATTGGTCCTTCCCTATCCACTTCTTCTAGGGAGGCTTTGTCACTTGACCTTTCTATGAAAAAAAAAAATTGTTAATGTGTTCTTAGGAACTATGTCTTTCATATCGTGGGTCTTCATGATATATTCCTTTAGTGTGTTTATCCTAAAGGCCTTCACCTAATCTCTTAAGGTCTCATCCAAGACCTCCATGAACAACATCATCAATCTCTTCTTTAAAACATAAGTAACCATGACTACCATTTTTTGGAAATCTATGACATAGGCCTCTGGTGTGCTTGTCTACCGCAGTTGTGCCAACTCAATTAATTTGATCTCATGATCCTTCCTATTGAACCTTTCCATCAACGTCTGGGTGAAATCCTCATATTCTATGATTTCAAAATGCCCCAATGTTAATATCCCATGGTACCACCACTCATGAGCCTCTCCATCCAAGTGCATAGTGGAAAATTTGATTTCCTCTGCCTATGTCATCGAGTTAAGATAGAATTAAGTGTCTATATTATGTACCCATGCTCATTTTTTGCACCTGTCAAATCCATCAAAAAATGAGATGGCCATCTTTACCAAATTGTCGAGAAGGTCAAAATTCTATTGATTCTAGCATGTCCTAGGCTCGTTTCTCATTTTAAGGTCGCAAAACTCATTGTAAGATAGGGATGTATGGGCTCCTGATAATAGTTGATCTCATCAGCAAGCCCTTTCTACTCCTATGTCCCTATAGGCTGTTCCTCAAGGAATGGTGGAAATAATGGCCTAGGTACCTTTTTGCTAACAACCTGGAAGACACTCTATACTAGAGCATATTTATTACTCCCTTCAAGAATATTACCATCTCTATGGATGGCCTCTACATGGTTCCCATTGGTACCTCTTTGATTTTGATTTTCTTCGTTGCTGGAGAAATACCATGTCATGACCTATGTCAATTGTTTATGTCCATTAGCTATGCATTCCAACAACTGTATGGTTCTATCTTCAGGATGATCCCCCATAAATCCCTCTACCTCTACCTATTCTGATGACTCGGATCCTGGGGTGGGTTGTTTCCCTCATCCTTTATATTTCCTTGGCATCAATGCCTCAGAAATCATAGGTTGGAAAGATCACCATCTCTAATACCATTGTAATGTCCCCAATTATAACATGATAGGATATTATGTTTCAAGATGATTATTTTTAATCAAATACTTTGAAAACAATTTTTTGAGTTGGTTGGTTACTTATAAAAAAAAATTTCATGTAAACTCATAGTAGACATCTTATTAAAACACATTGCAAAAACAAAAAATGGAAGAGATGATCATGGAATTTTATTATGGATGGAACCTTCAAAAATCAGAACAATACAAATATCTACTAGTTGTAAAAGTAAGTGCACCAACCTAACCTCACAAATCTCTATTGGCTACAATGGAACTTGCACAATCACACACACAAGCAAAAAAAATCTTGTAATGTCACCACAATCCTCCATAATCCACTCTAGAAGATCTAGTCATGTAACCCCCATTTTCTTGATCCAATCGGTAGTTACAAATCAATGATAATAAAGGTCCTCATGGGACACACCTGGTCATTTAGCAGAGCCTAATGGGACACCCTTTACTTGACCTATGAGGATTCCTTAAACCCTGGTTTCTCTAAACCTTCCTGAAACTTGCAAATTTATGGGCTTGACCTCATCCATAAAGTTCTGTAAACCTCTTCAGTACCTTGGTATCTCTCCAATAGAATGAAAAACCCCCAAGTGAAGATGCAATGGTAGTCCTATATGGACTCCCCGCTTGTCTGGATAGGGCAGGAATTGCACCATTGGAACTAGACTGCAATAGTGAAAGGGTTTTGCTAAACCCTAACAAAAAAATGGCTCCAAGAGAGCTCCAAAATAGAGATCAAATAATAATTCCAAAGAGGACGGTTACCCCTTCATTTATCCTTTCTCGTAGCCTTCTAGATCTTTCCCTTTTTTGACCAATTCAAGCCCTCACTTTATTTTTCCCTCCAATTTTAGTTAAATATAATTACTTATTTTATTTAATGTCACTTTAGAATTTTTCATTCTTTTAACCTAGTGACACCAAATAAACCTCATTGACTCCCTTTTTCCTTGTTGAATATATCATATGGGAGTCGTATAGGCTATTGACTCATCATATGTCATGATCAATTGGAAGGGGACATTACACTTGTTAGAAAAACATGATCGTGGAGCAATAAAACAAAAAAAATATGGAAATAAAACTTAGAAGATACACAATACAATAGAGACATAGATATATGTGGTTCAGTGAGTGTGGTCTATATCGACAAGATAAACTTCAATATCCTTCGATTATTGTTATACATCAAATTAAGGGATACAACCTACATCATAACCGATGTAACTTCCCCTTCTTTTTCTCACAATCTCCTCTCTCAAAATACAATTTTTACACACATACATATCCACAATACATTTTCTTGATAAAATAGGGTTTCCTTCTAAGTAAAAAAAACCATAACATAACTGTTGGATCATGTTTTCATTGATGCCAATGTATTGATGTCAAAGCATTGATGTTAAAGGAACAATGTCTTGTCATAGTATATTAATGTAGTGATTAATGGATCATGTATTGACAATGATGTCAAGAGGTGTCATAGTTGTATGCATAGATGAAGATTGATCAATGTGTTGGCACTGATATATGATGCACTATTGGATTTATGTATAGGTGACTCATTATTGTCTTGTCATGCTTGTACAAATGCATGAACTCCAAAGTTGTCCCCTTATGGTGAAATCCCTCACGGGAAGATGCTTTGTGGTGAAATCCAAAGTGGTTATTGTCTTGTCATGGTTGTACAAATGGGTGAACTCCAAATTGGTCCCCTTATGGTGATATCCCTCATGAGAAGACACTTTGCGGTGAACTCCAAAGTGGTTCCCTTATGGTGAAATCCCTCATGGGAAGATGCCTTGTGGTTGAGTTATCCTAGTGGTATGGTTATAAAACCCATGCTAAATTGTGTAATAATGAGATGAAGATCAGTTAAACTATCCTAGATGGATAGTTCTTGTCAAACCATTTCCGGTGGTATGTGGAACGTCACATAACTCCTCACAGTTTGAGATTTATGGCCTTACGAAGTTGGAGGACCCTCATATGTTGGCTTGAATCCCAAAAGGTCAAAGAAGTAAAAGTGCTTGCAAAGAAGAGATTATTTAAATAATAAACTGAAGTGACAAAATCAAAGAGTATTATTTAAATAATAAAGTTAAGTGACAAAGTCAAAGAGGATTATTTAAATAATAAAGTGAAGTGACAAAGTCAAAGAGGATTATTTAAATAATAAAGTGAAGTGACAAAATCAAGAGGATTATTTAAATAATAAAGTGAAGTGACAAAGTCAAGGAGGATTATTTAAATAATAAAGTGACAAAGTCAAAGAGGATTATTTAAATATTAAAGTGAAGTGACAAAATCAAAGAGGATTATTTAAATAATAAAGTCAAGTGACAAAGTCAAGGAGGATTATTTAAATAATAAAGTAAATGGAGAACTTTCTAATTATGGAAAGTGGTTATAAGGTGGTTAACCCTAAAATGAGGAAAGTGGGTTAGGTGGTAAAGTGGCTATTGGATACATGGACAAGTGTAAAATTGGGAAACATTGGACATAAGTGACTATGTGGACAAAGTGGTTATGTGGAAAAAGTGGCCTAGAAGATGCTTCTAAGGAAGAAAAGGTCTCTTGTGAAAATCATCTCTTGAGCATAGCCTAAAGAGCATAGAAAGGGGATGAAGGAAGGAAGAGGGTGTACAGTTGGACGAAGTCATCGAGACTTTAATGTGAGCTGATGTCAGGTTCTTGAATTCTGATGTAAGTTCCAGATCTGCATTTCATGGGCTAAGATCTTCCATAGAAACTCTAGTATGGTTACATAGTTGTCTTGATGGATATTCTTACTTATTGTGTGGTGAATGCTTAAGGCATTCTTGGTATGGATATTGTTATATGGTTATGCTGGTTGATTGATAGAGTGAGCAACACTCTTATGATTCAGTACTGATATGATTGCCATAGTATATTGGTTTCTTATACATGACTAAGTAACATTCATATTGTATGTTTGAGGAGAATGAATAAGATGTGGGAGAGAATAGATATGTTTTGATTGGTTATGGTTTAGATGGGACAATGAGAGACAAAAGTATATGTGACTCAAGGCTGAAAAGGATCGAAGTTTTTCATAGAGAGATAACCCTAAGGCATATGTAGGTTGTAGTACATATTGGTCGTGTACATACACTAGTTGTACTACTGGTAGGGAACATACATACGCGTGTTACACTACTGATAGGTCACATACCTGTTGACAGATTGGTATTTKTTGAGGATTGATTCCTCTTCTTAGTTGGTGCTGAGTTGTGCAAGTTGAGTCTTGCATTGTAGAGTTGGTGCTCTTGTGGAGTTGTAACTCTATTCAGTTGTTGTTTATAACCCAAGGATTGTATTCCATAATAAATAAATAAATGTACATACCTCTTGTGTTCTTTGTGTTCCGTGTGGTGATGACTTATTGATGATATATGTTTTTGTTATATGTTGTTGATATATGTTCACATACAACTGATTATAAATGATGGTAATGGGTGTTGAGTAATTGGTGATTGCTAACTAATAAGTTTTGTGAAGGGAAGTTTGAAAAAGATCCCTACACTAATTCACCCCCTCCTCCCAGCATGGTCGGTTTGTCCAACAATTGGTATCAGAGAAAGCCTTCACTATAAGCCTTAACAAGATTGGAGGAGATGCATGGACACACAAATGGATGATTAATTTCCAATCATTGATGAGGAAAAATATTCTACACGGAGAATAGAAATGAAGTTGCATTTGAAGGAAATATGAGCAGGTGTTTGGAAAGAAACTATTGGTGGATCGGTTCCTTTGAAGAACAAGCAAAATTGTGTAGCTCAAAGGGAAGAACATAAGAGTGATGAATTCTCTCTCAATACCATTCTTAGTGGAATATCAAGTTCTATCAAATAAAGCATGGGACAATGCACTTCCGCCAAGGATCTATGGTTAAATCTAGAGGAGACATACCAAAGAAAAAATGAAGACCTTAAAAACAAGTCCATCAAGAACAATGAAGGTAAAGAATCTCCAAAATCCTCTATTTGCAATGATTCAAAATGTGATGATGTTGAATATTTCTCTACAAGTGAAGAAGAAAATATAGAGATAATATGTGTAGAATTAGATGATAGTTATCCCATGGAAGAAGTAGAATAAGAAATATCAGATATTAAAAGGAAAGTTGAATGGGGTCTATTTGAATACAACTATGACCATTGCTACATAGAATATAGCTATCTTTCTGAGAACACCAAAAATTTTCTTAAAAATAATCAAAGGCATATATTGAATTTAAAGGAAATGCTCAGGGAACAAGAAGAAAGTAAAAGGACTCAATCAGATTGAAAAGAACAAGAGATCAAAAGAGTAAAGAATGAAATAGAAGAGAATAAGAAGCTAGATTATGAGATTAGCAAAATTCTTGAATTTAATGTCCATCTCAAGACCTAA
Source organism: Picea glauca (assembly GCA_000966675.3). NCBI lineage: Eukaryota > Viridiplantae > Streptophyta > Pinopsida > Pinales > Pinaceae > Picea > Picea glauca. Next base: position 91,148 of record JZKD02S1625910.1, read on the forward strand.
ATTAAAGAAGCCAAAAGGGTAGAGGAATTACTAAAGAATCAAGTAAATGAAAAGGAAGAGTCATGTCATAAGTTGGAAGATGAAGTTCTTGATATTAGAAAGAAAATAGAGAATTCAAACCAATTCTTGAATAGCTCAACAATCTTGAATGACATCTTGGATAGCCAAAGATCACCAAATGATAAATCAGGTCTTGGATACAAGAAAGAAACTAGATATGTTGAATAAAGAACTTCAAAGAAGCATGAGGTAAGTCCCTCACTCTCAAAGGATGGAAATAATGTTGCAAGTCAATCATCTACACAAGGAACGGAAATTTTCAAAATAACAAAGCAAGGAAGACATCAAGAAGTCATATTTACACCTCAAAGAAGAGAGAAACCTTCAAGATGGACACCAAAGCAAAGGTATGAAAATGGTTTTCATGGTCAATGTTACTCATGTAATGAATATGGTCACAAAGCTTTGGAATGCAGATATTATTCAAGGAAAGATAGTGAAATATTTCATAACACCCTAAGGTGTTGGAGATGTAATCAAGTAGGACATATTGTTGCTCATTGTCACACCATGAGATGCTACAGTTGTAGAGGATTTGGCCACAAATCCCAGAATTTCTGAAACACAAGAAGAAATTCCATGATGAGGAATTCATATAGCATGACTAGAAGAAGGCATGAAGTTATGAAGGAAGACATTTTTGAAAATATGGAAGCTCAAAGATCAAGTTATGAAAAATTGAGACACCTTCAGAACTGGGTGAAGAAAACTGAACAATCAGAACATAATGGCAGCGCTAAGGGAAGCTCAAGTTTGTCATCTTCATAAGAATAGGCGGGTTACAATGGTAATGATCATGTACATACATAAGTTGGCCTATTAATAGGTCATGTACATACATGAGATATCTGTGTAGCAGGCTGTGTATTTGTGGTAAAAAGCCTTGGGAAAAGGGCTATGCATATGAGTTGCAACATGGTATGATGGTATAACTCTGTGTTGTAGGATCTGACATGGTTTGTTGTAGGGTTTGACATGGTTTGTTGTAGGTTTCCTGATTACATGTTTACATACATAATTTACATATGTATGGTGGTGACATATGGTTGAGTATTGAAAGACTATATTGGAAGCATTGTACTAACCCTAGAGTGTGGATTGAGACATTTTTCTTTTTAATAACAATTTTGGTTGTGACAGTGAAGTTATGGTTGTTTGGTTATGAGATATATCATGATGATGCTAGCTAGAGATGGAATTGATCTATTGAGGCACACTTATAGTACATGTATTATTGGATGCTCAGTTTTTGTTGTAGTAAATGGAGGTTGAGGTTGATCTGTTGGAATACATGGTTGGTAAGTATTTGAGTTTCATTGATATATCTTATGATGTATTTTTGGAAGAATATTTGTTGGATATATTGGTGCATGCATATGGATAAGATACATACTGGGACATGTAGTTGATGACTTGATGAAGTGGTCATATTGTACATCATTGATGAGTCATAGCTCTATAGTTGATGCATGATTGGTACACTTTTGGTACATTGTTAGAGGCACCTACTAGCAATATGATTGGCACATGTTTTATGTTGGATATGGCATACATGCCTGAGGACACATATTGATTGTAGTTCATCTTATTGTGGTATTGGTGCATGGTTGATGCACTTGCTTGGTACAAGTGGTGATACATGTTTGGTGCACTTGTTGATGTATGGATGATATACTTGAGACACTTCATTGATTAAGATACATGATTGTGGCACTTGTTTCTTGGTAGAGACATATCATGAGTGATATGACACTTGTTTGAGGCACATGGTTGGCATGTTGGTAGACTCATATGGTTTATGCACTCCATTGATGATATCTTATGGCATATGATATGGTATTTATGTACATGGTTGATGTATGTGGGTATTGTGCATGGTTGGCACAGGATGTACTTGGTGGATGTTTTCATTGTTGACATATCTTTTTCTTCATGATGTATAGTATGGCACGAGCTTGATGCATGGACAAGTCCAAGGATCTTCATAGAAAGAGTATTTGATCAATGTTCTGGTTGAGCACTAGCATTTGCAATAGAAGCATGTTATAGTGGTAGCATATTATTCATACTGTAGAGAATATAGGAGGAGACATACCCATAGGGGGAGTCATTTTTCTTCCCATGATTCCAGGAGGAGAGATTTATCATATGCAAAGATAAATACTTTAAAAAGAGACCTATACTTGGAGAAAGATAACATAAGCATAGCTCCAGGGGGAGAATGAGCTATATATATTCAACATTACATCAGACTGATATCCCTTGTTCAAAACGAGAGAGATTATAAAGAGGAAGATCAAATGAATTCACACAGGGGGAGAAGCCCCAAGGGGAGAATGACCATTTTCTATTGATGTCAAAGGGGGAGATATAGTCACATTGATCTGATTGAGATTCCTATTGATGTAGAGAAATTGTTTGTCTACATGTTGCCATCAATGATTGGTGTTGACATCAATGTTGGTATTGCCATCAATACCAAAGAGGGAGATTGTTGGATCATGTTGTCATTGATGCCAAAGAATTCATGTCAAAGGATTGATGTAAAAGGATTTATGTCAAAGGAACAATAACTTGTCATAGTATATTTATGTAGTGATTTATGGATCATGTATTGACCTTGATGGCAATGGATTGATGTCAAGAGGAGCCATAGTCGTATGCATAGATGAATATTGATTGATGAATTGTCATTGATATATGATGCATAGTTGGATTGATTTAAACATGAATAATTATTGTATTGTCATGGTTGTACAAATGGATGAACTCCAAATTGGTCCCCTTTTGGTGAAAGACCTCACGAGAAGACGCTTTGTGGTGAACTCCAAAATGGTTATTTTCTTTTCATGGTTGTACAAATGGATGAAATCCAAAGTGGTCCCCTTATGATGAAATCCCTCATGGGAAGACGCTTTGTGGTGAACTCCAAAGTGGTCCCCTTATGGTGAAATCCCTTACAGGAAGACGCTTTGCGGTTGAGTTATCCTAGTAGTATGGTTAGAGAACCCATGCTTAATTGTGGAATAATGAGATGAAGATCACTGAATTTGATCCGTATTTTATGAGAAGAATGAAATGAATACAAATTATTTACAGGCGCTCAACACAAAATAACAGAGATACAGTAAAATTGGTTTTCTATTCAATAAGGAAATAAGTTGAAACTGTAAAATGCAGCGGAAACAAGCTTGCTGGAATGGTGGTGACTTATCTCTAAGAAGAGATGTGACGGTTGCGCTCATTCGCAAGAAGATCATTGCAATGAGGCTCTGAAGGCATTTTCACAATAAACAAGAATCTAAAACACCATATACATCCAAAAACCTAACCCTAGGATATGAAGCACCAAAATTCATGTGGGCCTCGTTTGGGTAAGTTAGTACATCAACTTCCCGGGGTCATAACTTTTGCATACGATCTTTGTTTTAGGCATATGATAGCACGTTGGAAAGGCATCATCGAGGAGATTCATTTTGGGGTATCAATCATGCCTTTGTATATATTTGAGAAGATCGATCCCGAAAAACCTTCATTTAGGTCCTCAAAATGACCCCGGAAGTTAAAACTGCTAAAAATAGTAAATTGCCAAAATTGACAGAAAATTGTTTTGAGCTAGTTGGAAGAGGTGGGTGGCCACCGATATCCACATATATCATAATTTGTTAATGAAAATATCCTATATGGATAGTTCTTGTAAATCCATTTTTGGTGGTATGTGGAACGTCACATAACTCCTCACGGTCTGCAAGTTATGGCCTTACGAAGTTGGAGGACCTTCATATGTTGGCTTGAGGCCTAAAAAGATCAAAGAAGTCAAAGTTCTCGAAAAGAAGAGATTATTTAAATAATAAAGTGAAGAGAAAAAATCAAAGAGGATTATTTAAATAATAAAGTGAAGTGAAAAAGTCAAAGAGGATTATTTAAATAATAAAGTGAAGTGACAAAATCAAAGAAGATTATTTAAATAATAAACTGAAGTGAAAAGTCAAAGAGGATTATTTAAATAATAAAGTGAAGTGACAAAATCAAAGAGGATTATTTAAATAATAAAGTGAAGTGACAAAGTCAATGAGGATTATTTAAATAATAAAGTGACAAAGTCAAAGAGGATTATTTAAATATTAAAGTGAAGTGACAAAATCAAAGAGGATTATTTAAATAATAAAGTGAAGTGACAAAGTCAAAGAGGATTATTTAAATAATAAAGTAAATGGAGAACTTTCTAATTATGAAAAGTGGTCATAATAAGGTTAACCCTAAAATGAGGAAAATGGGTTAAGCGGTCAAGTGGATATTGGATACATGGACAAGTGGCAAATTGGGAAAAGTTGGACATAGGTGACTATGTGGACAAAGTGGCCTAGAAGATGCTTCAAAGGAAGAAAATCTCTCTTGTGAAAATCATCTCTTGAGCATATCTTGAGGAGCATATAAAGGGGCTGAAGAACAAAGAGCGCCTATAGTTGGATGAAGTCATGGAGACTTGAGTGTGAACTGATGCCAGGTTTTTGAAGCCAAAAGCAAGTTCTAGATATGCATTCCATGGGCTCAGATATTCCATGGAAACTCTGGTATGGTTACATAGTTGTCTTGATGGATATCCTTGCTTATTGTATGGTGAATGCTGAAGGAATTCTTGGTATTCATTGTGTGATATGGTTATGTTGGTTGATTGATAGAGTGAGAAACACTCTTATGATTCAATACCATTATGATTGCCAGAGTATATTGATTACTTATACATGACTAAGTAGCATTCATATTGTATGGTTGAGGAGAATTAATAAGTTTTGTGAGAGAATATATGCGTTGTGATTGGTTATGGTTCATATGGGACAATGAAATACATAAGTATATGTGACTGAAGGATGAAAAGGATCTAAGTTTTTCATAGAGATAAAACCCTATGGCATACGCAGGTTGTAGTACATATTGGTCACATACATATGCAAGTTGTACTACTAGTAGGGCACATACCTATGCGTGTTTCACTACCAACAGGTCGTGTACTTGTTGACAAATTGGTATCTGTTGAGGATTGATTTCTCTTCTCAGTTGGTGTTGAGTTGTGTAAGATGAGTTCTGAATTATAGAGATGGTGCTCTTGTGGAGTTGTAACTATATGCAGTTGTTGTTGATAACCCAAGTATTGTAGTCCGTAATAAAAATAAACGTCTACATACATCTTGTGTTCTTTGTGTTCCTTGTGGTGATGAATTATTAATGATATATGTTGATGTTATATGTTGTTGATATATGTTCACATACAACTGATTATAAATGATAGTAATGAGTGTTGAGTAATTGGTGATTGCTAGCTAATAAGTTAAGGGAGGTTTGAAAAATATCCCTACACTAATTCACCCCCCCTCTCAATGTGATCGGTGTGTCCAACAATAAATTCTACCATCATATATGTGGCCTTATAGTGAATGGTCCATATTGAATACAAAATTACAATATTTTAAAAGGAAATTTTCCCAAAAATTTATCCTCATAGGTCCTTCCCCTAAGGCCCAAAAAGGGGGGGTGGGCTCCAATAAAGCGTCACCTCCCCCTTGGACCCCCCATTGACCCTCCATGCTCTATATGTGGGGGGGAAATCCCCCCACACCCCCTGTTAGGTAATGGGGTACAAACACGGATAAATAAATACCTCTTAATCAGGAAGACAATTAGGCTCCACAACCAACAAAACTCCCTCTCTCTTGTTGAAATATTCAGTAAAACTAAGAGGGGGGTGAGTCGGTACTATACAGTTTTAAGTTTTTTTTTGTTAGATTACTTTAAACATATTAGCACTTGTAATTACAAACAATCATAAAAAATATATAATGTCCATAATTAAAGACATCAATAAACACATTTACAGTACACAAATGTTGAACTAAAGAAAACTGCCTGAAAATATTTCACCAATAAATATCAATTTGTTTCTAAACAAATTTCTGTGAGTAAACCAATCCTCTATAGGAACCAACTTATAAATAGATGAGGACACCAAACCTCTTGAGCACCAACTTAATAATTTCAGGCACCAACCTACAAATAGATGAGGACACCAATCCTCTTGAGCACCAACTCAATAACTTTAGGCACCAACATGTAAATAGATTAGGACACCAATCCTCCTGAGCACCAACTCAATAACTTTAGGCACCAACTTGTAAGTAGATGAGGTAACCAATTATATTATGAGAACCAACTCATATTTTAGGAACCAACCTGCAAATAGATGAGGACACCAATCCTCTTGAGAACAAACTCAAATTTCAGGGACCAACTTGCAAATTTAACCTCAGAAATACTGTAATTCGGCCATCAACGCATCCTCCAATAGACTATGATTTCATTAGATCATTTTTTCCTAAAATAAATCTTACACCTCAACCAACAATCCCACAAAAACGTTTTTTCTTCATTTCTTCTCCACATAGTTCATGAGGTGTGAAATTCTCTCCTCCCATTCATTGTTTCAAATCCCTAAATTGTTCACACACACACCACTCAAAGTGATCCTCCTCATTATTATACATACCATGTGTTTTACCCCAAAATAATATATCGATGAGGTCGACTCCAAATCCCATATTCTCCATTAAATCGGGCTTAGAAATTTTCTTGAAAAAGCTTCATGAAATCCATTCTTTGTTCCCTTCTCTTGCAAACAATTTAGCCTACTAGTGCTTAATGCTTAGCCACCATCTGATTATTTCTTAGAATAGATCTTGAACATTAATCTAATCTCCAAAATTATAAATAATTTCCTCAACGCACAAGTTTCATCTGATCATATATTGATTAGATTGTAACCATTAGATCTAGCTCTCCATTCAATCTCCACCATTGATTTTTGATCATGTTCATTGGGACCACAAGGAGTCCAAAACACTCAAAACTAACTCAGAGTTCAGAAACCATTGGATATTTTATTAATGATTATCGTTGGTTCTTGGTGTCCTCTTCCTTGAATCCTATCCATCAACTCTACTTCGATGGAAAGTACTGCGACAGATCCAAAAGTCCTCGTAGTCTCAAATCAATGGCTTCAATCACGTCTCCCTATAAACATGCATCATGGTTATCTTTCATCCCTATGGTCGATATTTATCCTCAGATCTCTTCGTCGGAGTATCACTACTCACAATCCACTTGGATAGTTTCCTATGCAATTAATGAAAGAGAAATGCTAGCTAGATCAATGGCTCACATGATTTCTCGTAGTTGTTGTTATTGGAGTATGTGTATCACAATCTAATCTAACTAGGGCATATACGATGAATGATGGTGATTCGGTTCAATGGAATATGATCGAAGGTCAATATATAATATGACCAGACCTTGCAAGGGATCTATGAATATTTACTTGATGACACATTGATCAATCATTATGCTACACATGGAACTGACATGGCAGCTGACCTCATGTTGGCGTCATCACAATTTTTGGCCCTATTCTAAATTTTAAACTTGAACTCTTCTTGTATGTGGCCCAATTGTTGTGTTACACTTGGTTGTTTTTATGGTGTTGACTTTTCATTAACCACCGGTCATTGGATGCTCACATTATGTTGTCATCACCTAGACAAGTTTCATCCTTTGGGACATATTGGTTGCGATGCTGGAATCCACGTCAACTTGAATATCAATATGACACATAATCATTTAGAGTCCCTCATTAGAACTTGCTCATCAACTTCACTCAAACCATGGCCTCCTATGGACCATGGAGATCAACCAAAATCAACTAATCTTGTTATACCTCATAGTTCTTTGTTGTCAAAGTAACATCGCTACACTCCACTTTGATGGATGGCACTCAGATTAATATTCCATATCTCTCTTGCTAAAACTTTGATAGATCCAATTGAAATTCGTTTTTCAAAGTTTCGGGACCTCAAACACTTCGACGAAAAGATACAATCATTAATCGGAGAAGAAGCTCAACAATGCAGATTGATGCAGATCCAATTCTTTATCCAACACTCTAATTATGAATATGAATTGTCCTTCATAGAGGAGAGACGATAGTTACGATTGATCATAGATCAAACTTTCACTCATTAAAATTTTCCCCCAATTTTGACTCTGACAATATAAACTTGTTGGAATCCCAACTACCATCGCCTTTCGTCGATATTTTGAAACACAAAAAATTGAAAAGAGAGTTTTTGTATCCACTTATTATTATGTATATATGTCATATTGAATGTTTCTAGTGATTACTTTTGTTGATCAGTCGTGTTTGATTTTTTCCGTAGATAGTTATATTGTTTTTATCCATTTCAATTTGATGACTGGAAAGCATGAAATTAAATTCATTTTACAAGGTCATTGAAGGAACACTTAAAGTGTTCTCCCTGTGTATAAGTGGAAAAACTATTTGTTTTAATTGGAAATCCAAAATCCTAAGGTTTACACCATGTTTCATCGGTGGCTACACAACCATGTTAAAATTTGTAAAAAACAATTCATAACTTAGGGTAAAAGCCAACCCGACCTGGTATTTATCCGATCCTGTTATTAAGCCAAAATTCAGAGTTTTAACACATTTTTATACTTAGCAAAGTTTGGTTATGCATTTTCCCCCACCATATGATCTAAATTATATCATTTGATAGTTTCCGTTGTCTTGTAAACTTATGAAATGGTGTAGTGTCCATTCAACTAATTGATCAACTCACTATCATGTTAATCATTATTGCCTTCATGTGTCGATGTTTCTTTTTCGAGATAGTCCTTCATGACCAGAGAATAGGTTCTAGATGATGAAGTGGGTTTGATTTTTTCGTTCTCTAGTTTTTGGTGGTTAATCAAACATGGGAGTGTGAAATCATGGTAGTATCTCTTCAAACACTTAGTTTTCGGTTCACCGCTAGCTATGCGAATTCAATTGTTTATTCAAGCACATACTTCTTTGTTTAGTGTTTTCTAGTACATAGATTTCACACTAATGGCCCTAGTGGTTAGATTTTATATGAATGGCTCACAAGCATTTTTATCTCATGACGATGTTGTGGATGACTTGGTCCAATCAATTTGGATAAAATTTATTCAGTCATTTGGGGGTTTCCATTTAGAGGTTGCACAGGATTTTGCTAAAACATTTGATGGAACCAAAGCCTAGATATGTGACATTTAGTTGCAGGTAAGTGAAAAATCGATAGTTGAGGAAACTCGTTTTTCATAGGAAGGTGATCGATGGTTTAAGAATATGAAAATAGCTGGCATTCTGTGGCATTCTCTATTGGTTTCCAAGAAGTCATGTTACAATATGAAAGGTATGCCTATACAGTTATTTAAAACCCATTAGAATGGTTTATTGTTCGTTATAAAACAATTTATTACTTGTGAAAGGCGCTATGGGTTTGTATTATTCTTTCACACAATATTTCTAATGATTTTCCAAGGGTTCAAGTTGAATTTACCATTCTATTTGTTCAAGAGCCTGCGAAAAATGTATAAGTTCTATTAGAAGTCGAACCCTAACCCCAAATATAGCTTCTTCCATCATGGTTTGATTCACATTTTAGTAAATTTCCAATTGGTGAACATAGGGGATACTTGGAAAAGGTTTCTTTTAAGGAATGGGTTTAGTCCTTCGCAAATTGATATTGATTCCCATTTACCTCAGGTTATTGAAGAACCTATCTTTCTAAATCTTTCTTCTCACTCTCTCCAAGATTTTTGAGTTGAGGTTCAAATACCAAAAGACTCTATATTTTCAACCAGTGATCCAACCAAGTTCCCTCTTGTAACCAAAATCAATTCTATAAAACATGAATTAATTCCAAAGAGATCTTTGGAAGGAATCCTTAGTCGTTTGAGGAGAAAGTCACCAAAAGTCCCTGGTCATTTGTAGCCTGAGAATTGAGTGGTTAACAAAAAAATAAAAATAAATGGGAAGCAAATTAAACATGATGCTTGTGACATGGATTTTAAAAATAAAAGGAGTGGTCATATATTGTTTATAATGACACTAAACAAATGTCAAAATTAGGGCAAATTCATTCCGACAATAGTAATAGAAGACACAAATTATGTCAAAGATGTAATCCTAGATTCCACCAGAGATGGTTCACCACAGTGTGATTTCGTTTCGAATCTCCCTCTGTTTGTTAGGGAACGTGAAGGATTTACAGGAATCCAGAATGATTTGAAATCGATGATAGCACAGGGGAAACCTCTAAGCTTAGACCACGAGCTTCCTCTACTAGATCTGGAACATGTATATTGTGAGGAGTGCTTCACATGGATTCAAAGACGTTATAAAGACATAACGTACTTGAAAGAACTTCTTAACCAGATGTTGGCTCGAAATAGATATTTGGAAAGAGAAAATCGGGATTTGAGAGTTGATCTACAACAAACTCCTCCCCGGGCAAACAAGAGATCCAGAAATCTAGGGACATCATTATTAAACACCCAAATGATGTCAATGTTGTCATGAATTCAAAAATCAATGATTCCCCTTTTTCGAATGTTTGAATTGGTAAACAAATTCTTAGTTGGTTTTAATGATTTGATCGATTTGTTAGAACATAATTTATTTTCAATCTTTTTAGACTGGCTACACAATCACACATTCCGTAGCTTGTCTAGAATTATTTTATGAGAACTTCTTCTATTTAAATTTTATTTGTATTCTTTTCAGGTCTTAAGAAGGAGTGAATTTCAAGCATTGTTGGAACAGTGAATTATCATGAGATGCTTCTAGTTTGCAAATTGTTTCTTTTTCAAACAGTATAGAAAAACATTTTATTGGTGTAAGTACTCTTTTAAAATTACCATGAGATTGGTTTTACAAACCTAAATTAAGGAGTTGATTTGGAAAAACTTTATTTGTGAAGATTTGTCTCTATATTTTGGATATGAGAAACAAATCACTGGTATGTTTTAAATAGTCGTACTTTACTCGATACTGGACATGGTGAAAATTTTGGGAACTTGGCCTATAGTAATTTTTTATTTTGAAAGATAGGATCATACTTAACTATGGATTTCGACCTATCAGTTAAGAAGTTTCATTTATATTAGAATATCATAAATTTATGGTATATGTTTTGATTGTCTTAAAAAGTGGTTGATTATATGTTGTTTTAAACTAGCTTTAGTCTGTTATGACTTCATATGATTAATTGTTGTTATATGTATATCAAATGCATTTCATTTTAATGGTTCTGGAACCCAAAGTCATTTTAGTTTCAAGTGTGGTTATATTTTGATGCAAATGTTAAATTGTATTGAATTTATTCATACAATCTGAGTTTGCATAAGATCTAGTCAATCAATATGATTTTTTTTTGTTGATTTAAATGATCATGAATGATTCGACCGATATTAATTATTGTATGTCATGTAATCCTAAGGAGATTATAATCATGAGGGTGGAGTTTGTTTCATTTCATTTTATTTTGATCTTGAAAATTATGAAATCTGCTTCGATCATATTTATCTTAGCATACATGTTGTAGGGATAACATGGTACAAAAAGACATAAACATGATTCTTTTCTTTTAGCACTGGACAGATATATATTAGCTCTTTTCATTTCCTTTTACTATTTTATTATTGAATGTAGATGCATCATTCAGCCTTATAAATTTGATTAACTAAGTCATATCTCAATCATTTGCATTCAAACAATTTTTCTTTTTCAAATTTTAGTGTTTTTGTTTCTCAAAGTAGATCAATAAATAAATTCTGATTCCATTTATTATTATTTAAGATTTGTTCTCTTCATACAAATTTTCTTTCAAGGTTTTCAATAAATATTGCAATTTTGTATATAATAATGTATATGATGTATATAAATATATGATAGTAGTTAGGTTAGATATTTTATTTAGATTTAGGCCAATTGAGCCACAAAACTCGTCAGGGTAAGCTATTTTAAATGGCTTGGTTTATTTAGAAAACCTCGTACTAGACTTTCCCTTCTAGTTGACGAGTGGTCAATATCACCCATCAAAAAATGGCGCTAGAAGGAGGGACTGAAATTCAATAATGGCATGAGGAGGTAAAAAGACACCCCCAAATAAGCACTCTCCTATCATAACTCATAGTCGATCAGACTATATCATTGTACCTGATCCAACCACTACGTCAGAAGCCCAACCTGAAATTCTTGTTGGTTCTATGACACCGATTCCTCAAGGAATTGATATACAAGAAATTATTCATAATTCTTTCCAAGCAATAATAAGAACCTTGGGCACATTGTCCATACTTAGATAGTTTGGAGAACAATTACCTTAGCCCTTTGATTTTTCTAATCAACAAGAAGATCCTCTTGCCACTAGTTTTCCCAATCATGTATTATGTGATACCATTACTAATAAATTCAAAGAAATAATCCTAGGTGTTGGGGGATCTAGAATACCTCCTCCCCCACCTAGATATTCTCCACACTCTTCCAGAGGGGAATCCTCTGACGAACACAATTCTTCATTTGGACAATCTCAAAATTCACTCACATCAGCCCAAATGGCTACCCATAATAATCCTAGTAGACCTTGGCTTGACCAAGATGTCATGGAGGTACCTCGACCTCAACATCCTTTACCCAAACATCCCAAAAAATGGTTACCCAAGTTTGATCTTGATTCTAAGAAATATATTAAAAAATTCATGTTGGTTGTTAGGATTAGAAACATCGAACATGAATATGTCATGTGTACTTTATTTCCTTAAACCTTCTAAGGAAATTCATCCACGTGGTATTTTTCACAACAACCCCGAACTATTCTTTTATGGGACAGGTTTGAAAGATTTTTCTTAGAAAAGTTCGCGGATGAAAAATCTTTGGAATTTCTAGTTAAGGAACTTTCCAACATGAAGATGAATCCCAAAGAGAAATTCAAGGAATTCAATAAGAGATTCCTTACCCTTACAAATAAAATCCCTACAGAATCCATGCCTGCTGAAAACTTGATTATTGCTTACAATGTTAAATCTCTACATCATAACATAGCTATATGGGTTAAAAGGTATAAGAAAAACACGTTATTAGAATATTTTCAGGAGGCAATTCTCATTGAAAAGGGTATTCTCAGTTTGAAGGATAATGTAAATACAGAAGCGGAATCAACTTCCTCTTCTAAAAACAAGATATAAATTCTTACCAGACCTCCTCCAAATAAGAAATGAGAAGAACCCTTAGATTTGGGGAGCTTACAAAAGGTCTTTCAAAAGTTATCTAATCAAGTTATAGACTTGAAAAGATCCACAGAGGAAGGGTCTTCAAGTAAAGGAAATTACCGACTGCCTTTTAGGAGACCACTTCCAAATCCTCCAAACAGGTCAAATCTCACTACATAAGGTCTAAATTTTGAAGGGTTACATCATGCTATGCAAGCCATATTAGATGGAGATGATATTTGTGTCATTGTCCCACCTGAAAATCAAAATGATGCAGATGAGGAAGAAACACTTGATGAGGAGGACTCATCTCCCCCAGATTTTGGGCATCTTTCTGATAGTATTTTCCAAGCTAATTTTGAAAATGTCCATAAAAACTAGCATCCATTTAATACTTGTACTAAAGTTCAAAACACATCTTCACCCAAGGAAAATAAGAATACAATAGCAAGACAATCAAGACAGGTTGAAATTCATTAATGGCACGAGGAGGTAAAAAGACACCCCCAAATAATCACTCTCCTATCGTAACTCATAGTCGATCAGACTATATCATTATACCTGATCCAACCACTACGTCAAAAGGCCAACCTTAAATTCTTGTTGATCCTGTGAAACCGATTCCTCAAGCAATTGATGTACAAGAAATTATTCATAATTCTTTCCAAACAATAAGAAGAACCTTGGGCACATTGTCCATACTTAAACAGTTTGGTGAACAATTACCTTAGCCCTATGATTTTTCTAATCAACAAGAAGATCCTCTTGCCACTAGTTTTCCCAATCATGTATTATGTGATACCATTACTAAATTCATGTTGGTTGTTAGGATTAGAAACATCGAACATGAATATGTCATGTGTACTTTATTTCCTTAAACCTTCTAAGGAAATTCCTCCATGTGGTATTTTTCACAACAACCCCAAACTATTCTTTTATGGGACAGGTTTGAAAGATTTTTCTTAGAAAAGTTCGAGGACGAAAAATCTCTGGAATTTCTAGTTAAGGAACTTTCCAACATGAAGATGAATCCCAAAGAGAAATTCAAGGACTTCAATAAGAGATTCCTTACCCTTACAAATAAAATCCCTACAGAATCCATGCCTGCTAAAAACTTGATTATTGCTTACTATGTTAAATCTCTACATCATAACATAGCTATATGGGTTAAAAGGTATAAGAAAAACACGTTATTAGAATATTTTCAGGAGGCAATTCTCATTGAAAAGGGTATTCTCAGTTTGAAGGATAATGTAAATACAGAAGCGGAATCAACTTCCTCTTCTAAAAACAAGATATAAATTCTTACCAGACCTCCTCCAAATAAGAAATGAGAAGAACCCTTAGATTTGGGGAGCTTACAAAAGGTCTTTCAAAAGTTATCTAATCAAGTTATAGACTTGAAAAGATCCACAGAGGAAGGGTCTTCAAGTAAAGGAAATTACCGACCGCCTTTTAGGAGACCACTTCCAAATCCTCCAAACAACTCAAATGTCACTACATAAGGTCTGAATTTTGAAGGGTTAAATCATGCTATGCAAGCCATATTAGATGGAGCTGATATTTGTGTTGTTGTCCCACCTGAAAATCAAAATGATGTAGATGAGGAATAAACACTTGATGAGGAGGACTCATCTCCCCCAGATTTTGGGCATCTTTCCGATAGTATTTTCCAAGCTAATTTTGAAAGTGTCCATAAAAACTAGCATTCATATAATACTTGTACTAAAGTTCAAAACACATCTTCACCCAAGGAAAATAAGAATACAATATCAAGACAATCAAGACAGGTTGAAAGATAAAAAAAAATATCATTTCATTTGATCTAGATTACAACCCTATTGAGGATATTAAAAGATTAAAAGAAAACATATTGATTTTCAAGCTTCTTAAATTCCCTCCGATCCTACAAAAAATGTTATGAAGCATAGCTGATAACGGTAAAAATAAATATCCTCTTGACAAAAGGTCAGCAGAAAATGACATTAGTAAAAGAAAGGATGTTGTGTACAAAAGGCCACGTGAGAACCATAATAAAAAGGATATACCGGATAAAGGAATAGTAAATTGAGATAAAGTAACCTCAGGTATCACAGACAAAAATATGGAGAGTTCTTCTCCCACACCAGGAAAAAATGTACCACCATTTTTGTTAACTTTTGAAATCTTCAACAGAAATGTGCATAATTGTATGGTAGATTCTAGGGCCTCATCAAATGTAATTCCTTTGTTTGTTTGTTAAAAGATTAATGTTGAAGTTAAACCTTATGATTTCAAAATTATTCAGCTGGACAGAACTAATGTCACGGTGGTTGGGAAGCTTAAAGATGTATTGATTAGAGTATCATCTAACCCAAAAGTTCACCAGATAATTGACATAGTAGTCGTTGATATTACGTAGGTATATGGCATGTTCTTGAGTAGATATTGGTCTGAATAATTGCATGTTTATTTTGCCACAGATTGGTCTCATTTATGGTTACTAGTAAATGGTCAGCCAAACAAGATTAGAATTAATAGGGAACCTTATCTGAAGTACATGGTTATAGATCTAAATGACTCAAATGAACCTTTTACCCCTAGTGTGAATGCATTAGAAATTAAAGGTATGAACACTTTATTTGGGAATTTTGTGACTGAAATATCTACTATTATAGACCCAAATCATCAATCTGAAATATCAGTCTATACTCAGTCATCAACTTCTAAAACTCATGTAAATATTGTAGATGGTTGCGAGAATGATGAAATTTGGTCTCTATACTTTGATGGGTCTAAGTATCATGAAGGAGCTAGTGTTAGTTGTGTATTGATTAACCCCAAATGTAAGAAGACATTCATTTCTTTTAGATTAGATTTTGAGTTTACAAACAACATGGCAAAATATGAAGCTCTCCTGCAGGGACTCAAGAAGGACATAGACCTTGAATTCCAAATCTTGGCAGTATTTGGCGATTCTAAAATTGTATTCAGAAAGGTGAAAAAGGCTATTCATTTTTTATAAACTCACCTAAATAACTACCAGATTGAGGTATGCAACTTAATTAATAAATTTCTCACTTTTAACATAAGTTTTATTCCTATATCTAGTAATTCTTAAGCAAATTTGTTGGCAAATGTAGCATCAAAATTATTACCTACTGAAGGCTTCTCTCCTAATGCATTTTCTGTTGAATTAATGTTCAGTCCATCAATCCTCGACAATATCACCAATTGGCGAGTGATTGAAGATGATCAATAGATCATAAATTTTTGCATATGGAGGACACTTTCCAAGATGTTGTAATTGATGAAAATACTCACAATGAAAATATCCATAGTAATATTGTATCCTCATTCTATTGAAACATCATCTGTTGGTGAATTTTATCCCTAAATCCATCAATAGATTAGAAATGTTTTATGATTTACATGAAAAATTTAGGGGAGTGGTTAGCTGTAAAATGAATAGTTCTTCATTATTATATGAAACTATAAATTTAGGAACACAAGATAACCCTCAGAACATTAATCTGGGCAAAGGGTTCTCTCAAAAAGAAATATTTTCATTCCTTAAATTGTTTAAGGAATTTAAATATGTATTTTCTTGGACATACGATGATTTGAAAAGTTTTGATCCAAACATAATACAACATGTAATCCCCATGAAGCCCCAAACCCAACCATTTCAACAAAAACTTAGCAAAAATCATCCTAAATTAGAACTCACAATAAAAAAAGGAAATGAATAAGTTATTAACAACAAAGATCATTTTTATGGTTCAACATACCCAACAGTTATCCAATTTGGTCTTGGTAAGAAAAAAGAATGGAGAAATACAACTCTATGTCGATTTTAGTAACTTAAACTGAGCCTCTGATAAAGACAATTATGCCATTCCTCAAATGGAACAAATCTTGCAACATGTATCTGGTTTTGAAATGTTTTCCTTATTAGATGGTTTCTCGAGGTACAACCATGTCCTCATCTCTCCTTCATATCAGTTAAAAACCACATTCCACACCCCTTGGGGCACTTATGCCTATCAAAAAATGCCTTTCGGACTAATTAATGTCGGAGCCACTTTCCAAAGGGCAATGGATATTGATTTTCATGGCCTTATCAACATTTTAGTTGTTGTATACCTATATGATGTCACTGTATTTTCGAAGAATAAAAAATATCACTTGTCACATCTCATATTTGTATTAGAGCATTGTCGTAAGTTTGGTATTTCATTAAACCCCAAGAAAACAATTTTTGCAGTAGAGAAGGGAAGATTACTTGGATTTATAGTTTCAAAGTTTGGAATGATAAAATACCCTGAACGAACTCAAGCTATTTCCAATCATACCAAACCATCCTCCAAAAAGGTAATGCAATTTTTTTTGGGTAAAATAAATTTTGTCAGACGTTTTGTTCCAATCTCTTATGATATGGGTAGGCCTTTGCAAAAGATGATTAAAATGGAAATTCTTTTTAAATGGGGACCATAAGAAAACCTGGCTTTTAATTCCATTAGAAAATATATAACATATGCTCCCTCCTTGATGATTCTTGATTTCTCCAAAGGCTTCACCCTTTATACTTGTGCATCAGACAGATAATGAAATCCCCATTTCATTTGTGAGTTCTTCCTTTAAAGGAGAATAATTAAATTATCCTATAGTTGATCAATAAGAATATGTTGTCTTTAAGGAAGTAAACATTTTAGACCTTATCTTTTGAAATCCAGGATAAAATTTATTGTTCCTTACCCTGTAGTAAGAAATATGTTAGCTCAAAAAGAGCTTGGAGAAAGGAGTGCCAATTGGATGACCTCTCTTTAGGAATATGAACTCGAAATCATACCAGCACAAATTTTTAGAGGAAAAGGTCTTTGCAAACTGGTAGTTGACTCAGTTGAAATGCTTGATAAGGAACTAGCAGTACTGAATGAAACACTGCATCATAAAACAAAAAACTATTGTACACAAATTTTGCCTAATTATTGGTATAATGATATAAAGTTTTATTTTTTACATGGAAATACTCCTCAAAATATTGATCCCAAAAACATAAGATAATTAAGGCTCATATCTTCACCTTTTCAATTAATTAATGATGTATTGTTTAGAAAGAATTTTGATGGTGTATTATTGTGTTTCCTAGAAATGGAAGAATAAGAAAAGGTGTTAGATGAGTTACATTATGGTGATGTCAGAGGCCATTTTGGTAGGGATACAACTTCCCACAAAGTACATAGAGTTGGGTACTATTGTCCTACATTATTTAAATATGCTCATGCTATGGCTTGCAAGTGTGTAACTTGTCAAAAAGTTGCAGGACAAGTCACGAAGGATGTATTTCCTTTGCAGCATGCTACAGTTGACATTCCATTCCAGAAATGGGGCCTAGATATCATAGGTCCAAATAATCTTCCTTCTCAATAGCAACAAAAATACATTCTCGTGGCAACAAATTATTTTACAAGGTGGTCTAAAGCTTTACCTTTAAGAGTAGTAAACATTGTTGAGGAAAAGATATGAAATAATCTTACTCAAGCATTTTCAAACTCTTCTTGGCTAAATAAAAGTAGAATGGAATATCACCCTATGTTTATAGCCAACAAAAATAACATCATAGCTCACAAGTATTAATTACAAGTGCTTAGGCTAGTCTTTTATCAAAACACACTTGCTGGAAATTTACTATTTATGTAATTTTATGAACATATCAGTTGCTGAAATGAATGTAAAGATAGAACTAACATAACCAAGATGATAATCGAGAAATATGAGACATAAAACAATCCTTTATTTCATTCAAATTCACCAAAGAGTCATTTTCTTTACAAAATCTCATGCAGAAAATTTGGACCAAAGTCAAACTTAGACATCCCCAATGGAACATACAAAAGGACCTAACTGAACTCTAAAAGTTGGATCAGCTTTCCACAGATTTCTTCCCACTCGACTCTGTGCAATATCCTTTGTCAGTCATGAAATTAATCCACAAATGGAGAAGTCTACACAAACTATCAAAGATAGATCAACACCTCTAAAAAATAAGTGTCTGAATGATGTGATTCAACATTGAATATTGTTGTCTACACTAAGACCCTGCTATCATAAAAGATAATTGGGCTTGTGATGAATAAATGGATGAATGAAAACTGAACTATCTTAGCATAAACTCAAATACCAAACCTTAGTATGCTTATGTTTCTATCTTGCTCTTGTTCCCCCCTTTCCTTTTTGTTTTAAACAATTTAGAATTGGTTGAAATAGTTGAACCAACTCAATAGTTAAGTTAATTAAAATACCCAACCAACTTTTAGTTAGGAGGGAAACTAATAATCATAATAAAGGTAATAAATAAATAATAACTAGTAGGTGGGACCCCTTGTGACTCCCTTTAGCTCATAACAATCATAACATAACCATTAGTTAAGTAAAACATACCTCCTTGTGTCTCCCATCCACATATTCACATTTGACAATTTAGCTTATGACATTTGAAATTATTTTCAAAAATATTGCTCATGTAACCAAAAATAAAACATGTTGTCCAAAGTTCCTTTAAGTCAACTGCAATCAGCCATAGATAAAAATAAAAACTCAAAAACCATATTTCCCACTCTGACATGCAATCTTTCCTTGATTTTTGTTGTCAGCCTTCGATTTGTGTGAATTTTCCTTTGGCTGTGCTAAGCCTTTAGGCCTAATATCGTTGATCACGTGGGAATAATGAACCCTCAAATGCATCCGGGAAGACACATATTTGTTGGAGCCATTGGAGGGTCAGGGAGGGGAAGCAGTGGCTTTTCCTTTGTTAAGGGCATGGTAGGCCTCAGTTTTCAATCTCTTGCTAGCATGGGAGGATTTCACTGGAGAGTGTTCAAGGGAAACTTGGACAATGGGGTTAAAAGGTGGAGGAGAAGGCAAGGACAAATTGGGCCAACCACAATGTTGGGAGACTCTCGGGTGGACAATCTCCTACCATCCATCATTTTCAGGAACCTCAGGTTGCAATGAGACGTGAGGAGGTACAAGGATACTGGGGACTTGCGAGACTTGGAAAGGAGGCCTTTTAGGCCTAGGTTGGACCACTCCCTACCCAATCCAGTTGAAAAATCCAGCCTGAAACAATTGGCCAAGCTCTTGTGAGTCAGCATCAAAATGTATGGAGAACCATGGCCTTCTTAGGCCTCTGTTACAATTACTTCTCCCTCTATTTCCTCGGCCATGGTTACCTCGGCTGAAAAAACTCATTCCTGCATGCATGATTGATTAGAAAATAGTCTTTAAATAACCATACATGGCAACTCTTAAAATATGAAATAGATTTCACTCAACAATGTATCAGACTCATGCAATCCAATCCATACAAATTGTTTTATTGTTCATCAGTGAGTAGGGGGTGACTAAAGGGTCTTGGGATATGTGTGGGGATTGTATTGAGAGAAACATGATATGAAGACAGGGGGGGAGTTATTATTGCTCAAAGACAACAAAAATAAACTACAAATCATATAAAACATCATTGTAGTTCAACCAAGACACTGGTACTGCCAACTACTTCAACACAAAATTTTCTTGACTATAATCAATTTTAGAATAGGGAGTGAAAAATAGATGTCAGAAGGTGATGGGATTGTAATTAATGAAAAATGAAATAATGGTGGGGAAAGAGAGTGGTTACTGTTCACAAAATTAATCAAGTAATCCATATATTCATTTTTTTAAAAGGAGATTCACCAACCAAATGATCATAACAATCATTGTGTATTAGCTAGTTCACTGCTCATAGTAAAGTATCTAGGCCAATGCCATCAATAAGATAGTATGCATTCCACAAGCTATGTAAGGAGTTTTTTTCTTCTTATTTATAACAATTCTCAAATGTGTAATAACAATTATTTCCACTTTGTTAATCATCAAAACAACCACTTCCCACACATTTCTTCAATCATCAAATACGCCCAAAGTCATGTTTCAAAAATTGTAGTGAAGTTATATTGTCACTGTAATCGGGATTATATTTTAAAATGCATGACATTCCTTAAACACACATAATGGAAGTCATCTAAATAATCTATATTAAAATTCCAGAAAACCCAGATCATCAATTAAACAAACACACAATAGCCACCATGTAACGACCCCTTCGTTACGTCCATGAATGGCGAAGTTCAATAGGAAATACGGCGGTAACAATTTCAACATTCCAGAACAACTCATAACAACCTTGCAGAAACGAAATTTGCCGAATATACAAATGCCATAACAATTCTACAATTTCAACATCAATAACATTAAATTGCCGAAAGTAAAAATGCATTATGCTTCACCAGTTAAAATCATACCGTTGCCACTCGCCCGCTTCGGAGATGTCCCTCGCGATGTGTCGCTTCCATTTCTCCATGCCGCGTCCCACTTGCCGACCATAGAAAGCTCACCGGTACCTCCCAGCCAACGCTAGGGGTACTCTTCTTCCCCCTTAGCCCCCCGAGCCGCAAAGGGGCCACACAAGAACCAGAGATAATCTAGCGTCTCAGCTCGCCTCCACGGCGGAGCTACCACTCCCACACATAGCTGAGATAAACCCAACTCCTCACAAGCAATCCGTCAAGCCACAACTCGGCAGCGTAACTACGCTCACCGTTTCTCCCCCCTTTCTTCCTTCCTTTCCCTTTCTTTTATAGAAATTTTTGAGACTCACCTAAAACCCTAAATCATTAATTAATTAATGTTTAATGACAACCCTCTAACAGTCTCCGCTATCCAAGTGTCACCCATGCCTCTGGTTCTCGAAAATTAGTTTCTTTTTAATTATTAAAAGACTCAAATTCCTCACTCCCCCAAAAATCACTCCTTCAGTTACTCCTTAAATTACTCCTTAATCACTCCTTAAATTTCTCCTTAAAT
>JZKD02S1625910.1:122199-134533 GCA_000966675.3 Picea glauca
TCCGGAGTCCAAGGGAGTTCCACCGATGCCTCTGCATCCTCAAGGTCCGAAACCCTGCACACTCAATGAAACTGAGTCAATAGCACCTGTATATAGCAATAGTAAAACATCCTGTAATAAATCATGACGTATCATCATCAAGGTTGAGTGGTTCATCATCATAAAAATCCAGATCACTTGCGAGCAAGTGTCCTCAAAGAATAAGTTTTGTCAGTGCGCCAGAGCGGGATGTTACACACCATTCCAACACATGCTATGCACAAAACAATTCAATTATGCAAGTGTAATTTTTTCACTGTACAAGCCCAATTCAATATGAATCTAACATGTTGGGATGTCCATCATGACAAGGTATCAACAACATGTCTGTCTTCATAAAACAAATAATCAAAATGCAAACAAGTCATGTTTAAACTCTGTGACTATCTCTAAGTGTGGAAACCAAAACATCCATATTATACATAGTGGGCAACCACCCAAAAACACCACGATGCGACATTTCCATTTTAGATTCATACACACACAGTCATAGTAATAACTTAAACCATCATGTCGAGCTATCAATATAACACAATATTGCTTCAAATTAATCAAATTGCAACCAACCATACTATGTAAAACTCGGGCTTATGCAATCACATAATTGTAATGCATACAGTGGATGGATTTTCTATAGTCATTCGGGTTGCAATAACCATTTGGCCCCAAAAGAACACATATTACAATGACCATTTATTCATTGTGTAGAAACACTACACACACAAATGTAGCATGCACAACCATCATTAATCCTTAGTGCAAAAATACCAATGCCAAGCTAAACATCCAAATAATCCTTAGTGCAAAAATATTGTGACTATGTATCAACCAATCAACCAAACAACCAATCATATTGTGGAAACCACTCATCGACATGGAGCGAGGTTGTGAACTTATTAAAAAAAAACAATACTGTGTTATCAAATAAGGAAAGCGATTATGTATATGGACTTCCCAATCAACAATGCAGGGTTATTCATTTTAATAACATAGACAATGACTATATATCAAACCAACACGATCGCCATATGACCAACTAGGCGAGTTTGTACCCAGTTTTGTTGAAAATACACAACCATCTAATAATAACCAAGTAGTAAACCCAATAGGCCATGATGATCTTCTCTATCAACCCTTAGAATTGTTGAGTTAAGGGTTTTCACTATGACCAACACAGGAAAAGCTAGAGCTAATTCCCTTCAATGGTGAAAACATCTAAGACCAATGGTGCATACACAAAGAGAACCAAGACTTATTTTTGGATAGGTAAAAAATATCATGACAAGACAACTATAAAAGAGGAGTGAGGCTCCAACTCGACCAATAATGATACTTAACACAGACATGGTATAACTCTCGTGGCTCTCAATCAAAAAACCAAAACGTTGAAGTGAAGACAGGTTGAGAAAGAACAAAATAACCCACTGTGTAACCTTTAGTGGTGGAAACAAGCCAATTCTCAAGAAATAGTGACAGAGAGAGATTTCAACCATTAAATGCCATAAAATCCAGAGACTGGACATAGCGATACGAATGCGTGAGGACATCCAGCCACCCAGATCAAACAAAAACCCTCCAACCAAACCAACAAAGTTAACAAAGAGCCCTTATGGCTGCTAAGACCCAAGATGGCCCAATACACTATAACTTCATATATTATCACAGAGAAAGCCCCCAACAATTCATTCCAAAATCACAATTTTACGCAGTTGCAGTAATTAAGGAAAACATAATCCATACATTCAATCCAATATCCATTTCATAAACAAAGAAGACTTATTGATGGACAAAAAAATACATACCTGTGATCGAAGCACCTTAAAACGCAACATGGTTGAGTGGTTCCTCTCTTCTAGGAAATTAGAGCATAACCACAACAACAAGGATGAACAATATCCCGATTATGGTGGTGTCTAGTGAAGGAGTAAAGGTGACGTGCAATAAATGCACGTCGCCTCCATTCATAGTCCATTAACTTCTTAGTACATGCCAACAAGCCTTTCATTTACACCATTAATCACATGATGTATTGAAACCATCACCCATCAAACACACGACCATATCATACTCTTAAATTATGCCACAACACAAATCAACCATGTTCCATATAACACAACAAATCGCATAAGCATTAGCAACTTTCACTTTGTCAAATGTGCCACCCACATCTTATGCTACCATATGCATAGCAACCATATAACTCAATAAAATCGCATAACCATTTACTTTCTAGCTAGGATTTAACCATAATCATTTTAATATTTCATGCATGTAGTATAGTATATAGGATAGTTTAAATTCTTCCCTTTGCATTTGTTGCATTGTTTCTCATTTCTTTCCAATCGCTTGCATGTGTCATTGTTTTTTCCAATTGCCTTTTATGTATTATTACTAACATGTTTGTTGTGTAGGTTTCCCAAGAAAATATAGTAGTGGTACAAAAGAATAGCATAGGCCGTAGTAACATAAGAACCAATACCTCATAAGTCCAATCCATAGCTAATAAAAACAAGATTCTCATCAACCATGTAAGCAGTGTCGAACATGAGCACAAAAATCAAATAAGTACCACACTTGATCTCCAATCTACAAGGGGTCCCACCTACTAGTATTATTTATCTTTTATAATAATAGGCTTTTGCAACACTTTGTGGGAAAAACTTCATTGATAATTTCAGTCGTCAGCAAACACTAATCATGTAATTTCATTCTTAAATTCTCATATCATCACACGGTTTGGGATACCTGAATGTTTAGTTTTCGATAATGCTTCTTACTTTTCTTCCTTGGACATGAATGTTTATGCTTTATATAATGGAATTAAGTTAAAATACTCCGCTAGTTACTATCCTCAAAGAAATGGCTTGGCTGAGTCAACAAACAAAAATATGATTAAAATACTGAAAACAACAATGTCAAATAATCACAAAAATTGGCACAATGCATTATATAACGCATTGTGGGTTGACAGGGTCACCCCAAAAGCATCCATCGGTAATTTTCCTTTCTCCCTCGTGTACAGAAGATAATATATCCTTCCTCCCCATGTCTTTCTCCCATCACTTCAATTAGCTCAGAAGATTCAAGAGGAAGAATGTCCTCTTTCAGAAAATTGAATAAATGATTTACTTAAATTGGAAGAAATCAGGACACAAGACAAACAAAAACTGGATCAACATCAATAAATTGTTAAAAATTGGTTTTATCCAAGTTCATCCTCT
The DNA here is from genome assembly GCA_000966675.3 of Picea glauca. Classification (NCBI taxonomy): domain Eukaryota; kingdom Viridiplantae; phylum Streptophyta; class Pinopsida; order Pinales; family Pinaceae; genus Picea; species Picea glauca. Next base: position 125,460 of record JZKD02S1625910.1, read on the forward strand.
AGTAGAAACTTCAATGTAGGAGATTTGGTCCTCAAGTAGGATAAAGCATATGAGGACAAAGGGGAGCACACCAATTTTCAAAATCTATGGTTGGGACCATCTGTTATTACGGAAAAATTGGGTCCTAGCCCCTTTCGTCCGCAAAACATGGAGGGGAATATAGACACTTTCTTGGTGAATGGCCAAACTCTCAAGAAGTATTTCGCTTGATCAAAATAATACCTAACCCCCTGTAAATATCCCAAGTTTCGTATAGTTTGTTTTTTTATTATTGTGTTGTTTCTTTCTTTATTTTCTATTTGATTGAATTATTTCTGACTTACAAACAATTGTTGAAGATAAATTTTATCATCAGACTTATGATTGGATGTAATTTTAAAATAGTTCAAGCATTTTGAATATTAAGACTTAGCCCAGATAATTGGTTTATGAGACAGTTAACCTAGAATTTCTTTGCCAAAATATTATTCCTGAAATTTTGCATGATCTTTGGGATGTACTATTATATTTAAACTTTTTACATCATCCCAGTTCTAAACAGGTCACCTCAAAGCACTTTCCCATTTTCTAGATGTTTTCTTGAGTGAAATATACACATCTAAACCATGATATAACTACCATTTATAAAGAAAAATAATAGTGGTTACTCATATACCTACCTGATTATCAATCTCTAGTATCACTCTTCCCTCTTTGTCAGTTTGAAATCTCAAAATTCTATCATTGTAAATGACTAAGGATGGTTGGAAGCACTTTAATGTGTGTGAAATGTGTGTAAACCCATTGGGGTACTGAAAAGGCCTGTTGGTAGCAGGTAAATGTGCACATGATACAAAGACAACTTCGTTGGGGTACTGAACAAGCTTGTTGGAAGAAAAGTAATGTCAGGTTCGAGATACGTCGAATATGTTTTTATAAGTTGATCATATATTAAAAACTTTATATCATGGATAGAAAACTTTTGGATGGGCTTAAAGTACTTGAGTGGGTTAAATGACATCCCTATCGAGGCTATGAATTCCTAATGGAAGCAGTGGCCCTGTCAATGGTATTGAATTTACCTTTATAAATATCATCACCCATTTGATCGAAACTAATCTTTAGGTTATAATCATCTGTTAAAGCACTTCTTTTATTAGTATGATTGTGCTAATATTTTTCTGAGCTAATCTTAAAGTGAGATTTGTTTCAAGGCAACTTAAAATGTTATCCAAGTCTTATTTTTCCCTAACATGAAAGTTTGATGATACAAAGATAAATGCTTCACCCAGTGAGTCTCCATTGTTGGCAGCCCAACTATCATCTTGTTTCATCAATTTTTTGAAACACAAAAAAATGCAAAGAGATTTTTTGTATCCACTTCATATCATGTATATACGCCATATTGATTGTTTCTAGTGATTAATTTTGTTGATCAGTTGTGTTTGATTTTTTTCATAGATAGTTATATCATTTTTATCCATTTCAATTTCATGACTCAAAAGAATTAAATTAAAATCTTTTTACAAGGTCATTGATTTAACCCTTGGAGTGTTATCCCTGTGTATAAGTGGAAAAACTATTTTTTTTAATTGGAAATATAAAATAATAAGGTTTAGACAATGTTCCATTGGTGGCTACACAACCATGTTAAAATTTGTAAAAAAAATTCATAACTTAGGGTAAAAACCAACCCGACATGGTTTTTATCTAATCCTGTTATTAAGCCAAACTTCAGAATTTTAACACATTTTTATCCTTAGCAAAGTTTGGTTATGCGTTTTCCCCCACCATATCATCTAAATTATATGATTTGATAGTTGTCGTTATCTTGTCAACTCATGACATGGTGTACTGTCCATTCAATGAATTGATCAACTCATTGTCTTGTTCATCATAACTGTGTTCATGTATCGATGTTTCATTTTTAGGATAGTCCTTCATGACCAGAGAATAGGTTTTAGAGGATGAAGTTGGTTTAATTTTTATGTCCTTTGGTTCTTGGTGGTTAATAAAACATAGGAGTGGGAAATCATGGTAGTATCTCTTCAAACCATTATTTTTCATTTCACCGCTAGCTATGTGAATGAAGTTTTTTATAGTTTTGTGTTTGTTCAAGCATAGTATTCTTCATTTTTTGTTTGTTGGTACATTGTTCGCAATATAATGGCCCCTTTAGTTAGAGTGGATTTGAGGGGCTCACAAGCATTATTATCTCATGACAATGTTGTGGATGACTTGGTCCAATCCAGTTGGATAAAATTTATTCAGTCATTTGAGGGTTTCCATTTAGAGGTTGCATAGAATTTTGGTAAAACGTTCGATGGAACCAAATCCAAGATAGGTGACATTCAGTTGAAGGTAAGTGAAGAATATATATTCGAGGAAACTGGTTTTTCACATAAAGGTGATAGATCGTTTAAGAATATGAAAACAATTGACATTTTGTGGAATTCTCTGTTGATTTCCAAGAAGTCATGTTACAATGTGAAAGGTATGCCTATACATATATTTAAAACATGCTAGCATGGTTTATTATTGGTTATAAAACAACTTATTACTTGTGAAGGGCGTTATGGTTTGTAATTATTGTTTCACATATGATTGATAATGATTTTCCAAGGGTTCAAGTTGAATTTAACATTTTATTTTCTCAAGAGCCTTCGAAAAATGTCTAAGTCATATCAGAAGACGAATCGTAACCCCATCATGGTTTGATTAAAATTTTAGTAAATTTCCAATTGGTGAACACAGGGGATACCTGGCAAAGTTTTATTTTAAGGAATTGGTTTATTCCTTCACAAATTGATCTTGATTCCCATTTACCTCAAGGTATTGAAGAACCTATCTTTCCAAATGTTTTGTCTCACTCTATCCAATATTTCTAAGTTGAGGTTCAAATCCCAAAAGACTCTATCTTTTGAACCATTGTTTCAACCAAATTCCCTCTTGTAACCGAAATCACTTCTAAAAAACATGAATTTATTCCAAAGAGATCTTTGAAAGAAATCCTTAGTCATTTGAGGAGCAGGTCACCAAAATTCCTTGTTCGTTCACAGCCTCAAAATTTAGTGGTTAACAACAAAATTAAAAGAAAGGGGAAACAAATTAAACAATATGCTTGTGACATGGATTTTAAAAATAAAAGGAGTGGCCATATTTGGTCGAGCATGACAAGAAAAAAATGTCAAAATCAAGGAAAACCCATTCCAACAATAGTAATAGAAGACACAAATTTTGTCGAAGATGTAAGCCTGGATTCCACTAGAGATGGTTCACCACAATATGATTTCATTTCGAATATCCCTTCCTTTCTTTGGGAACCTGAAGGATTTACAAGGATCCAAAATGATTTGAAAACGATGATAGCATAGGGGAAACCTCTAAACTCATACCACAAGAATCCTCTATCTAATCTGGAACATGTATATTGCGAGGAGCGATTCATATGGATTCAAATATATTATTAGGACATACCATACTTGCAAGCACATCTTAACGAGGTGTTGGCTCGAAATAGAGATTTGGAAAGAGAAAATTGGGAATTGAGACCTGATATGCAACAAACACCTCCTTAGGCGAACAAGATATCCAAGAAATCTGGGGACATCATTATTAAACACTCAACTAACGTCAATGATATTATGAATTCAAAAATGCGTGATTCCTCTTTTTCAAATGTTTGAATTAGTAAACAAATTCTTAGTTGGTTTTAAAGATTTGATTTGTTCGTTAGAACATAATTTATTTTCAATTTTTTTAGACTAGCTACAGAATCGTAGATTCTATAGCTTGTCTAGAATTAGTTTACGAGAATTTCTTCTAATTAAATTTTATTTTTGTTCTTTTCAGGTATTAAGAAGGAGTGAATTTCAAGTATTGCTAGAACAATGAATTATCATGTGATGTTTCTAGTTTGAAAATTGTTTCTTTTTTAAAGAGTATAGAAAATAGTTTTATTGGTGTAACTACTCTTGCAAAGTTAACATGAGACTATTGTTACAAACCTAAATTAAGGATTTGATTTGGAAAAACTTTATTTTTGAAGATTTGTCTCTATCTTTTGGATATGAGAAATAGATCACTGGTATGTTTTAAATACTCATACTTTCCCAGATACTGGACATGGTGAATATTTTGGGAACTTGGACTACAATAATTTTTTATTTTGAAAGATAGGATCATACTTAACTATGGCTTTCGACCTGTGAGTTAAGAAGCTTCATTTATATCAAAATATCAGAAAGTTATGGTCTATGTTTTGATTTTCTTAAAAAGTGATTGATTATATGTTGTTTTAAACTAGCTTTAGTCTATTATGACTCCATATGATTAATTGTTGTTATCTGAATATCAAATGTGTTTCATTTTAATGGTTATGGAACCCAAAATCATTTTAGTTTCAGTTGTGGTTATATTTTGATGCAGGCGTTAAATTGTATTGAATTTCTTCATACAATCTCAGTTTGCATAAGATCTAGTCAATCAATATGAATTTTTTCTGTTGATGTAAATGATCATGAATGATTCACATGATATTAATTATTGTATGTCTTATCATCTTAAGGAAATTGTAATCATCAGGGTGGAGTTGATTTCATTTGATATTATTGTCATCTTGAAAATCATAGAATTTGCTTGCATCAGATTTATCTTAGAAGAGAGGTTGCAAGGACCGCATGGTACAGGAATATATAAACATGATTATTTTATTTTAGTGTTGGATAGATATAGGTTAGTTCTTTTAATTTCCTTTTACTATTTTCTTATTGAATGTAGATGCATCATTCAAGCTTATAACTTTGATTAACTAATTCATATGTCAATCGTTTGCATTCAATCCATTTTTATTTTTCGAATTTTAGTATTTTTGTTTGTGAAAGTAGATCAATAAATAGATTTTTATTCCATTTATTATTATTTAATATTTGTCCTCTTCATACAAATTTGCTTTCAAGGTTTTCAATGAATCTTGCAATTTTGTATATAATAATCTATATGATGTATATAAATATATGAGAGTAGTTAGTTAGGTTAGATATTTTATTTATATTTAGACCAACAGAGCCACAAAACCCATCATGGTAAGCTATTTTAAACATCTTTGGTTATTTAGACAACCCCGGACCAGGATTTCCCTTCCAGTTGATGAGTGGTCAATATCACCTATCAACAAAACTCCAATAGACTATGTTCTAGCTATGATTATGAGCGAATAAAATCTGATAGACTGCATTCATTGTTACTCATCGGAGTCCTCCTCCATATTTGACTCTGACTATATGATATTTGATATACTATGATCAATGACCACTATTTATTACACATGTAGATCAAAGGTCATGATTTATTCTGGGTTTCAAGACTTAAAGACTACGATTAACAACCACGATTTCTTCCACATGTTGGGTCATGATTTATTTCCCCATTTAAATGATCTTCTAGCTTTGATATATATTGGTTCTAAATTTTTCAGGCCAACACATTCCTTCATATGACTACCAACATTGTCACATCCTTGACATCAATGAAAATATACTCAACAATTTCCTCCTCTATCATTGATGACAACTGTACTTATGAGTTTCTCCCCTTGTCAATGTGTTTCTGAGACTTTTTTTTCTTTCTTCTCCCCCTAACAATATGCTCCTATGGTTTTCCTTCTTTTTCTCCCCCTTTTTGTATACTCCTCTCATATTTCTTCTTTCTCTCCCCATTTTACATCAAGGACAAAGGGTGCACTTACTATTGGATTTTCTTATCCCCTAGTCATTGTGTGAGATATTCAAATGCATATTTAGGAAGAGGCTTGGTAAACATATATGAAATTTGGTCCTTAGTAGGAACATACTCTAACTTGACAAATTTATCATTTACTTGCTCCCTCAAGAAATGATATTTGATTGTTGTATGTTTTTTATTTGAGTGCATTATGTGATTCTTGTAAATTCTTATCGTGTTGGTGCTTTCACATAGTATAGAAATTGGATTCTTGTATTCTACCTTGATGTTTTACAGTGTTTCTTTCATCCATAGAATTTGTGTGCAACATGATGTTTCTACAATTACTTTGCTTCTATTGTGGATAACAATATTGAATATTGCTTCTCTATTAGCCAAGATACTAAAAAATTGCCCAAAAAGAATGCTCCTCCACTAGTGTTGTTAGTATCATCAACACTTCCTTCCCAATGTGAATTAGTATATGTTGTTAGAGTAAAGTTTTCTTACATTGGATACCGTCATCCAAAATCCATTGTTCCTTTAAATTATTATAAAAATCATTTTACTTCAATCACATGTGATTATTTGGGTGTATATTGAAATATTGCAACCAATCTAACAAATTTCATAACATCAGGTCTTGATGCAGTCACCTATAAAATACTAGCAATCATAAAATATATACATGGTGTGATCAACGTCTGGTGATTCATCATCCATACTGAACTTGAAGCCTCTAATAATTGGAGTACTAAAAAGCTTGCACTATTCCATATTTAACTCTTTAACACCTCCTTGATGTATTTTGTTTGAGAAATAAATATATCTTTATTTGACTGAGAAATTTGAAAACCTAAGAAGAAAGACAACTCACCTAGCTTGGATATTTTAAATTCATTTTGCATGTCCTTTGGAAACCTTTGACTCATATCATTAGAGTTTCTTCCAAACATAATATCATCTACATATACCATAATGACAATCATATTTCCATATTCTTCTTTGATGTAAATGTTTCTTTCTGCAGTTCATGAATTGAAACCTTGTTCATGTAGGTACTTATCAAGACTTTAGTACCAATATCTATGTGTTTTTTTTATACCATAGAGACATTTCTTCAGTTTGTACACAATATTGATTTTTCAATAGCTGAAATCCCCCAAGATGCTCAATGAATACTTCATCCTTCATATTTCCATTAAGAAATGTGTATTTAATGCCCATATGATAGAATTCGATACTCTTCCATCTTGCAAATGCTAGGAATATTCTTATGGCTTCTATTCTAGCCACTAGAGAAAAATTTTCATCAAAATATACATGTTCAACATGAGCATATAATTTACATACCATTGTTTCCTTATTTCTCACTACTTTTCCATCCTCATTTAGTTTGTTCCTAAATACCCACTTAGTTCTAATGACATTCTTGTCTTTTGGTCTAGGAATTAGTTCCCAGGTTTGGTTTTTCTCAATATGATCTAATTCTTCATTCATAGAATTTACCAGTTCTCATCTCTTCTAGCTTCCTCTATGTTCTTGGGTTATATTTTAGATAGCAGAGACAAATTTGTTCATTCTGGTGATCTTGTCAATTGCCTTGTCGTCTGGACACCTTCATTTTCATTAAGAATAATTAGTTCTTCAGGGTGATTATTTTGAACATATATTGAAGGAGTCTTTGTGTCTTTTCTAGGAGCTTCCTCTTACTCTTCTTCTACATTTTTGTTCTCATTTTCTTTCTATTCTTATGCATTATTGTTCTCAATGTATTCCTCTTCTTCACCAAAATTTTTTGGTGCAGGCTAGTTATTTGTTTGCATCTTGATCCTTCCATGATTTTCATCATCCACTCTTACATCTTTTCTTTCAACAATTTTGTCTAATCTCAGATTAAAACATTTGTAATATTTTCTTTGATAAGAGAAACCAATAAAAATAATTTCATTTAATTTGGAGTCAAATTTGACAAGGTTGTCATTGCCTCTCTTTATGTAGCATTTGCTTCCCAAAAAATGAAGGTGTTTGGAATTTGTTGGCATGCCTCTCCATAATTAATATGGAATTTTTCATTGTTGGCTCGAGGTTGTGCTCTGTTAAGAATATAGACAATTTTGTAGACTGCATCCCTCCAAAACATATATGATATCTTAGTTTGATTTAGCATGGTTCTGGCTATTTCTTGTACAGTCTTGTTTTTCCTTTCAACTACTCCATTTTGTCGTGGAGTTCTTGCAGCTGAGAAGTGTCTTGTTATTCCATGATATTCACAAAATTCATCAAACTCATCTAATGTGAAGTCTCCTCCATTATCATATATTAGGAATTTAATTTTCAAGTCTATTTCATTTTCAACCAATGCTTTGAATTCTTTAAACTACCTAAAGGCTTCTGATTTATGATTGAGAAAGGCTACCCAGGTCATTCTTGTGTAGTCGTCAATGAGAAACATGAAGTAATGATAACCTTGTAGACTTTTTGATTTGGTTGGCCCAAAGAGATCAATGTGTATGATTTCTAATGGTCTTGATGTTGAATGTTCCTTGGTTCTGAATTTCACTCTTGTTTTCTTCCCATGTTGATAATGTTTATAAATTGGGTTGGCAGATTGATGATTTTTGGCATGCGTCTTACTATGTGGTTGTTACTAACATTAACCAAGTTGTCAAAACTTAAATGTCTCATTCTCTTGTTCCATAACCATATTTCATATGTTTTCCACATACAACATACTTCTTAAACAATCTTATTTAGAATGTATACATTATTTGGAGTTTTGATTTCTATTTCTATGAATATTCCAGTGTCTTATTTACTTATTCTACATTCCCAAGATTTAAAAATGAGTGTGTTCCCCTAGTCACACATATAGTTGACACTTAGAAGGTCATGTTTCAAATATTCAACCAGCAAACCATTTTTTTTTGTGGCATTTTGTCTTCCAAGCCCGACTTTACCTTTCCCAATTATCTTGGCAGATTTATTATCTCCAAATGAAACACTTCCTCCCTTCTCTTTCTTTAGCTTAAGGAATTTGTTTTGATCACCAGTCATATGGTTTGAGCATTGTTGTAGGAAAATCTGCCTGCGGACAAGTAGATCGACCTCTAAGGCTTGACCTTAACCCTAGACAGAAAAGTGCTTATCATGGACACTGAATTTCTTTCGAATCTATCTAAGCCTAATGCATGAGAAGGAAGAGTAACAGAAGTACCTTTTAACCGACGTTTGTCCCTGCACGCTCCGAGTTGCGCTCCAATCTTTTGCTCCTCGTTGATGTCTATAGACAAATCAAGATACGACCACTTCCTACTCTATTGACATTAGCTTGAAAACAGATCTATCACTGAATGATAAGTTCATGTAGCATC
>JZKD02S1625910.1:141598-167965 GCA_000966675.3 Picea glauca
GTTTTCCTTTTCAAGTCTTTTACAATCTTCATCTTTGTTCTGTGGATGACTTTTTATTTCCTCTTCAATTTTATTTTTCTCTTCAAATTGAAATGTGTTGGCAGCCAATTCAATTTTTTTTAATTTCCCTAAAAAGATTCCTACACCTAATTGTCTTCTAAATGACAAATCATTGTCACAGTTTGTATCTAGACATTTGTTTCATTTTGCGACAATTACAATTTGGTTTCGATTCAGTTTTCACAACTGAAAGTGTGAAAACCCCTTCATCGTTATATGGACTGTGATCGTCTGCTGAAAGGAACTTACCTTTGGTTTTCTATTAAGTGGCTGGAGTATTCTTTCAAACTATGTCCCTGGCCTACCCTTACTTTGATTGCGCATTTTGATTAATAAGCCATTGAGCATGCAAATTTATTGGTTACATTTGATGCTATAAGGGTCATGATTGATTGTTGATTTCATATGGTATGATCCTTATTGTTTTAAACCCTTGACTTATCAATTTTACAAAGTCTTTGGTCATAATGTTTTATAAAACTTTGATTATAATCATGCTATGAGCGCATGATCAATATATGAGTTTCGATTTGCATGGCAAAGGTTTGAATTATAAATCACAATCGGGTGAACTTTTGGTTTGATTTGATAAGTCTGAAATCATACGATGGCACAATTAGATTAACATTGGTTTAAATGTTTGTTATTGATTTAATGATTAATACAATGGTGCATTATTTAACTTTGTGTTTTGATTTGAATCACCGCTTGGTATGTTGTTTTATGGGTTTCGATTGAATGGTTTTAACGTATGGTATGGCGCATTGATGTAATATATACTATCGTGAGTTGATACATTGACCACCGCCCTAACTATTTGGTTGGCCAATTCATATGGATTAAACGTTATGATTATGGATGGAACAACGCTGTACTCAGTCATTAATACACTGCATGCGATGGTAATCCCACCACCTTCGCATGCATACAATTAATCCCTGCCTCTTTGAGCGCAGCATCTGTTAGCCGTAACCATTTTTCGACCCTGTGCATTGTTTTGTTCATTCAAACCCGACTATGCACATAAACTATGGCTCCAGTCGCAAGGGCTGAGCCCAATGGGTGCCAAGCACTGCTGATGTTTGATGGCGCTTATAGCGACCTGGAGAAATTTGGGTGGCTATTGTTTATAAGGAAATTCGATGGCTATAGCCCTATCGTGGCTCGGCAATTTTCATTATCATTCGATGACTGCCGAGCCAAAGTTGGAGATGTGCAAATTGAAATCAATGAACAGTTTCTTAGCTTGGCAACCAACCTGCCTGTTACGGGACAGAAGTGGTCGAAGAGTTGCAAGGTTGATGATGTCCCATGCACATTGTTATTTCAATCTCGAATGGTGAAATCCTGCGACAAAGGATTGCCTACAAAAATGCTAAAACCATGCTGGCATGACCTCCTAATGATAATCAAGCAATTCATTACTTGCGAGGGCAGGTACGGGTTCGTTTTCCTGTTTCACCTTCGTTTATTGATGGTTTTTATGGGTTTCGAACTTAGTGTGCCCCACTACCTGCATAGAAGTTTGTTCAAGATGGCCAAAAGGTACAAGCATAACCAGGCTGATACAAGCCTCTTCCATTTGGGGTTGATTAAAATGATTATGGTTTATGAGTTGGGGTTACGTCGTGATTGTTGGGATGATTTTCTCAGTCGTAATGGCTTTGAAGAATCAAACCCTCCGCAGGTCAATAAACCTATGGTGACCGAAACCCAACCTATTCCCCCTGTGCCTTATAGCGTTTTTCTACCCAAACCTCTACCCGACCCACCTACGAATTTACCTATGGCTGTGACTAAATAGGTTGAAATTGATAAACCCACAACCAAAAAGCCTAAAGCTAAAACTGGTGCTAATTCTAAAGGCAAGAAAAACGCTCGCTTAATATCTTGCATGGTGACAAATAAGCCTAAACCCCCTACCAAATCTGAAACCTATCGTGGTCAACGAAGACTCTGATTCAGAGATTGAATGTTTTCTCGCCGACGAGTATCCTTACTCAGAAGGATTGTGTGACAAACCTCCTTATGACTTTGTCAAGAATTTACCACCTTGTCTGTGGGATGATCCTAATTTTCCTGGCATTGAACTACCTCGTGGAACCCTCGGTGAATCGTCGAAACCCCCTTCTGCTCAACCTATTGTTCCACCTTGCGATCAGTGTGGGTTATGGTTGGAGAGATACTAGTTGGATGTACCGATGTTGCAATCCAGAATCCATGATTTGGAAAACCAAGTGGCAAAGCTCACTGGTCATAACGCGAAGGTGCAACCCACGGACAAAAAGCAACGAACAACTGGTTCAATTCTGTTCAAGAATGTCAAGTCAGCCACGGCAATTGTCAATTTGAAATTGGCATAGCCTCAACAATCTCGCTAGTATAACTTTCACCCATTTATATGCCACGTTCGTAAACTCTGTGTACATTGTTGACCTGCTCTGTCATGCATTTGTTGTATATACGTCTTGTTAATTAATTTTTGGATTGGTTTTGATTAGATTTAATTTGATTGATCATGATTGGATTTGATTTGAATACTTTGTTATTAAAGATTGTCGATATCTTTTCTAAACACAGGTTATTTTGGTATCCCAATCTTGGAACACAATCAATATCTCTTTTCGATTTGGTTATATCATGTGCGATATGATGGGCAAATTGGTTAGCTGTTGTGATTGTATATTCTATGTTCGGACCAGTTCATATATCATTTTGTTACATAATCAAATTATGAATAGATATAAATAGTGGTTGTTATACCCAACCGAATCGATTTGGACTGTATTCGATTGTAACAAATATATCGTTTTTATTTGATTTGAGGAATGAAATTGATCGTATCCAGTCTTACGATTTGTGTCTATATATAAATTCAGTCATATCCATTTCAGTTATTTGCCCGGTTTATATTATGGATTTTGTTGACTCTATCAAGACCCTATCTATTGACTGTGTGGTGATCAATAACGAAATGTGTTTGATTGTTACTCATTTAGTCTGATTCCATTCTAAATGATTTACCTATCTTTGCATTTAATTGAACGATATCAATTTATTGCTATGACTATAATGAGTCAACGATCGTTATGATCATTATTTTTCTCATGTCTGTTCACCATGCAATACTCAGCAACCGCATTCTATAACAAATTTTAATGGATATGTTCCATTTTGGTTATAATTGCAACAACCTGTCCATTTTGACAATTGAATAAAACGATATGAATTTCACATAGCTGTAACCAATCGATTGTGATAAAGATCGATTATTACCATATCTATTTTGGATTACATCATACGAGTGGCTTGTAATTGCATTTGGATACGAAACAATATGATTATTATTTGCCCCGATTTTATGGTAACTAAAAAACAGAGCATTCTTTACTCTGTTTCGATTGCATTTATTTTGATATGATTTGATTTAAAAAGATAATTTCACTTGAATTATTAGCAATTCGTTTTTGAAAATTATTAAAAGATGATTCGATTTGATTTGATTGAGATCTGGTCCTGTTTGCTATTTTTGACTAGCTACAGAATCAGATGATTCTGTAGCTAAGTCCGTGGAGTCAATTTTTTATTGTTTTCTTAATAAAATATCCTTCTAATTTGATCTTTGTGTTCTACTGCAGGCAAATTCGAATTGGCAATAGATATGATGAGTAGTTAGGGGATGTTTTACAGATTCTACTGGCATTTTATTTCCTTAGTTTAGGTGATTTTGGGGTATCTCCCAGATTATGTAAAACTATTTGATATTATCCACAAGGAAGTTTTACCTTGTGAGAGACTTATATAAACCTATGATTTTTGTAATAATGGAAATCCTCAGTTGTGGAGAACAAGGATATGGATTTCTATCACGAACTGGAGCAGAATTGATGTTTTTTCATAGCTTTAGCTTCTCAATATATCAACACTTTGTTCCATGTTTTGTGTATCATTTTGTTTATGGTTTAGTATTACTTTTGCTATCTAAATCAAATGCGAATGATATAATTTTATTACTGTTATTCATATCTTGTTTCTTCCAAATAGACAAAAGACATAACAATTGTTAGTTCAGTTTGTGAATGATAGTTTTATCTTCTTCATAAATTGCATTGTTATATATAAGTTCTCTGCATAATAGGTTTCCCTTATTGCTGGAATTTGTAATCATGAGATTGTTATGATTTTCGTTTATGTCTTGTTTTTCCTGTAAAACACTTCTAGGAGAAGGATAATTGATCGTTTATGAAAAACCTAAGGACTAACTGGTGTGAGTTTCTCTCCTTCGACCAGCTTAAGAAGTCATCATACACAGGGCAGAATTGGAGCGTTTCCAGGTCAATTAGTCTTTTGTTTACTGTTTTTATTAAGTAGTTTAATATAGATGTAAGTTGAATTAGATTTATATTAGATTGTTTAATTTCAGTAAATATATTAGATCGTTTAATTTCAGTAGTTTTACTTCTTATTTATAAAATATAAAAGAACCAAAAAGAGATTCTTGGCTGTCCTAAGGCAACGAACACATGATTTTTGCAGGTTTTAATCAAATCTATAGGTTGTTTATAGTGTACATTTGTGAATAAGAAATATTATAACTGATAATTAGATAGCTGATTTGAATTATCATAGTCATAGTTAGTTGATTGTATATAATAGTTAGAATAACTAGATTTAGTTTCAATTTAATTAAGTAATTTGTTTTAATTAGATTAGTATATTAGTTTAGTTTCTTTTAGTTTGTTTTAGATAGTTTAATTTTTTTTATTAGTTTAGTTAGATTAGTTAGTTCAGATCAGTTTTCTCTTTAGTTTTCTTTGGAGACCTTAGAGCGGCCAACGGAGACGTTAAAATCGTCAGGGTGGTCCATTCCAAACGGCTAGGGTTATTTAGACAACCCCGGACCGGTTCCACTCTCCCAGTTGACGGACGGTCATTTTCGCCCGTCAACAAATGGCACTAGAAGGAGGGCCTGAACTAAATTGATGGCACGAGGTGGTCGTAAGACTCCTCCACCCCCTAATCGCTCCCCTATAGTGACTAGAATCCGTTCATTTGATAGTATCCCCCCTCAAACAACAACTACTTCAACCAAAGATCCACAGATCACAGTTGAGCCAACAACCCCTAATCCTACAAGTGGTGATATACAAGAAATTTTTAGACAATCTCTTATTAAATCACATAAAGCCTTTGCTAGTCTTAGGCAACCAAATCGCCCATGGGGTCAACCTTTAGACTTCTCAGAAGTCAAAGAACAATTAGGTGATGTAGACCTTACAGTGAATCCTACAGATCCAAACACAAATCCTACTGCAGGAGGATCTGGTATACCTCCTTCACCACCTCCCTCATCTCCTTCTTCTTCTGGAGCAGATTCCTCTTCTGACGAAGGCAAATCACCTTCTCGTCCTTCCACACCCACTACCCCAATGGAAAATCATAACAACCCTGGTAGACCATGGTTGGACCAGGATGCTGTAGCTGTACCTGGAGCCTAGCACCCTTTACCTAAGCACCCTGAGAAATGGCTTCCTAAGTTTGATCCCGATTCGAAACAGATAGCTGAAGATCATATCAAAAAATTTATGTTAGCCATCAGACTCCGTAACGTTTAACATGAAGATGTTGTCTATAGGTTGTTCCCTTACACCTTTGAGGGTAATGCATCCACTTGGTACTTTACCCAGCAGCCTCATACTATAGTGTCTTGGGAAAAGTTTGAGACATGCTTTTTGGAAAAATTTGGAGACGACAAACCTCCGAAAGTCTTAGTCATGGATCTTTCAAACTTAAAAATGAACGCCAAAGAAAAAGTTAAAGATTTTAATCAAAGATTTTTAACACTTAAAAATCGAATCCCTGCAGACTCTATGCCTGCTGAAAGTCTTGTAATAGCTTACTACACTAAATCTCTACATCAAAGTATAGCTATTTGGGTGAAAAGATCCAAAAAGGCCACGTTGTTAGAAGCCTTCAAAGAGGCTACGCAGATTGAAAAAGACATTCTTAGTCTTAAGGATTCTTATAGCAACGAGACTGAGACTGCTTCTTCTTCCAAGAAGAAGATTGAAATTCTCCCCAGACCTACACAAAATAAAACACAATCCGAAAACTCTGATTTGGAAAATTTAACCAAATTTGTACAAAAGTTGTCTAATCAAGTTATAGATTTAAAAAGGTTGACCGAGGAAGCCTCTTCGAGCAAAGGACCCTACAAACCTCCTTTCCGAAAACCTTTTCCCTCAAACCGGCCTAATCCAAACCCTGAAGGCTTGAACCTAGAAAGTTTGCAATGTGCTCTACAGACAATTCTAAGAGCCCAAGATGACTTGATCCCTCCTGAAATAACTCAAGAGGAAGTCGAGCAGGAAACAACTCAAGAAGAAGAGTCATCTCCAAATATCTTTGGACATTTCTCGGATAGTATCTTTCAAGCCAACTTCGAGACTGTTCACCCTTATAACACTAGGAGTAAGACAGCAAGTAAACCTCCTGCCAAGATTACTACAACTTCCCCCCAAAAGCCATCTAAATCAATAGAAACTAAACAAAGTTATGCTAGCCCTAAATTAGATTATGATGTTGTTGAAGATCTTAAAATATTATGGGCTAACATTTCTATCTTTGAGTTGTTGAAATTTCTATTTTTGTTACAAAAGATGTTGCAGAATATTTTAGACAATGGCAAGAATGGTAATTCAAACGGAAATAAGGTTGTGCAAAGCAAAGTTCCGCAGAAGACTTCCACAAAAAATAATCCTGATCCTCAAGATAAAGGAAGCCTTCCTGTACCAAATGTAAATAATGTAAATAATGTAAATAACACAAGCAATGTAGATAAAGTAGCATTAGAAAATGCGAGTAAAAAATCACAAGCTACATCTCTAAATACTCGCAAGAATGTACCTCCTTTTCTTTTAAATTTCGAAATCTTCAACAAAAATGTGCATAATTGTATGGTTGACTCAGGAGCATCATCAAATGTGATGCCTTGGTCAGTCTACCAAAAGATTAACGCCGAAGAAGAACCATCTTCTTTGAAAATTATACAACTTGATAGAACAGATGTTAAAGTTATAGGCAAATTGAAAAATATATTGATTAGATTATCGTCTAGCCCTAAGGTTCATCAGGTTATTGATATAATTGTGGTGGATATTCCAGAAGTGTATGGTATGTTTTTGAGCAGGGACTGGTCAGAGCAGCTACATGGTTACTTCGCAACAGACTAGTCTCACTTATGGCTTCCAGAAAATGGCAAGCCCAACAAGATCAGAGTGAATCGTGAGCGTTACCTCAAGTTCACAATAACAGACTTGAATGACCCCAATGAACCATATACGCCTCCAGCAGATTCACCTGAAGTCCAAGGGATGGACACCTTCTTCGGAAATTTTATGGCTGAAGTATCACCTATCAACAATCCACAACAGCAATCCGAGATCAAATCAGGAACACAACCAACAGCTTCTATCCAACAATCCTCCAAGCCCGATGAAAATCAAATATGGTCTTCATATTTCGATGGTTCCAAATCTAAGGAAGGAGTTGGTGCAGGCTGCATCATCATTGATCCGGTCTATAACAAAACATTATTGGCTTGTAGATTAGAATTTGAATGTACTAACAGTATTGCAGAATATGAGGCTTTATTACAAGGTCTCAGAAAAGCTTTGGACATGCACATTCAAAATCTAATTGTATTCGGCGACTCTGAGATAGTGGTCAGGCAGGTGAGAAATTCTATACATTGTCTTTCCCCGCATCTCAAGTATTACCAGTCTGAGGTATGGAGTTTAATAAACAAATTCTCTGCTTTTAATATAAATTCCATTCCTAGATTAAATAATGTCGAAGAAGATTTACTAGCTAATGTTGCCTCTAAACTTCTTCCTGCAGAAGGCTTGTCCCCAAACGCATTCTCCATGGAGCTATTGTTTTGACTATCTGTTCCTGATAATATCACAAACTGGAGAGTATTTGATGATGATCAGCAGATCATTAGCTTTCTACACATGGAAGAAACCTTTCAAGGAGCTGTGATAGATGAAAAAACACATGACGACAATTTGCATGACTTTACGGTAATACCTAATCTGAAACCTCCTGAAGCTCTATCGGACATGGTAAATTCCATACCCAAATCTGTTGCTAGACTAGAAAAGTTTTATGATTTTGAAGATAAATTTAAAAAGATGGTCAATTGTAAAACCAATAGTTCCTCATTATCTTATGAAAAAGTCAATTTAGGAACTAATGAAAACCCTCAGTGTATCAACTTAGGCTTGGGATGTTCTAAGCAAGAAAAAGCTGCTTTTGTTAAATTATTTAAAGAATTCAAGGATGTCTTTGCTTGGACTTATGAATATTTTAAAATGTTCGATCCTAATATTATACAGCATGTCATCCCGATGAAGCCCCAAACCTTGCCCTTCCAACAAAAAATGAGGAAAATGCATCCTAAACTAGAACCGACCGTACAAAAAGAATTGAATAAACTCCTAGGTCCTAAAATAATTTTTCCTGTTAGACACACTCAATGGGTGTCCAAACTCGTCCCAGTGCGGAAGAAAAATAGGGAAATTCGACTTTGTGTCGATTTCCGGAACCTCAACAAAGCGTCTGATAAAGACAATTATCCTGTCCCTCCCATGGAATAGATACTTCAACAAGTATCTGGTTCCGAGAGGCTGTCCTTATTGGATGGTTTCTCTGGATACAACCAAGTTTTAATGTCCTCGTCAGACGAATTAAAAACTACCTTCCATACTCCATGGGTCACTTATGCTTATCGCAAAATACCCTTTGGATTGATTAATGATGGTGCTACCTTTCAGAGAGCAATGGATATTTCTTTCTGAGGCTTGATCAATCACTCCGTAGTAGTCTACTTAGATGATGTGACCGTTTACTCCAAAAACAAAGATGATCATCTAGCTCACCTACGAGTCATTCTGCTACGATGTTGTAAATACGGCATCTCTTTGAACCCCAAGAAGTCCATCTTTGTAGTAGAACAGGGTAAGCTACTAGGATTCATTGTGTCTAGTGATGGAATGATTATTGACCCCGAGAGGACCCAAGTCATCGCTAAACTCCCTCCACCTACCTCCAAGAAATCTATGCAGTCTTTCCTAGGCCAAATTAATTTAGTGAGAAGATTTGTCCCCAGTTTCTCCGAAATGGTCAGGCCTCTCCAGAACTTGATTAAGAAAGACACCCAATATCACCGGGGACCCACAGAAAACCAAGATTTCAACGCTATAAATAAGGCCATAATAGAAGCTTCGTCTCTCATGAGCCCTGATTTCTCTAAAGATTTTATACTCTATACTTTTGCCTCTGATCGTTCCTATGCCGTAGTCTTAACTCAGAAGAATTCCGAGAACAATGAAGTACCCATCACCTTTATGAGCTCTGCTTTCAAAGGTGTTGAACTTAATTACCCAACGGTCGATCGGCAAGCCTACATTGTCTTCAAGGTAGTTAAGCATTTTCGGTCTTATCTTTTGAAGTCAAGGACGAAGGTCATTGTCCCTTACCCTGCCGTCAGGAATTTGTTAGTGCAAAAAGAGTTAGGAGAGAAAAGAGCCAACTGGGTCACTTCCTTGCAGAAGTATGACTTGGAAATCAGCCCAGCTTAGATCGTGAGAGGCCAAGGGTTGTGTAAGTTGCTAGCTGATTCGGAAACTGAACAACAAGAAGATAGTGATACATCAATCCTAGAACAACACGATCACGGTTTGATTTGTTGCACACAAAACCTACTGAGTCCTTGGTACGACGATATTAGACACTATCTTCAACATGGATCAACTCCCCGTCACCTTGACCCTACCAAGAGAAGAGATTTGAGACTTAAGTCTGCCTCCTTTCATCTAGTTAATGGTATACTCTTTCGTCAGAATTTTGATGGCGTACTGATGCGTTGTCTTGAAAAAGACAAAGCAGAGAAAGTTTTGCTGGAGTTGCATGCAGGAGAAGATGGTGGTCACTTCGATGGCGATACCACTGCTCATAAAGTCTTAAGAGCCAGTTATTACTGGCCAACACTTTTTAGAGATGCCCACGCCTTGTGTCGAAAATGTATTATTTGTCAGAAAGCGTCAGGGTGGTTGCAAAACCCAGCTTTCCCCTTGCAGCCTGTTTCAATTGATTCTCCTTTCCAGCAATGGGGCCTTGATATCATTGGTCCTATTAACCCTCCATCCTCACAACAACACAAATATATTGTGACAGCCACTAATTACTTTACTCGATGGTCTGAAGCCGCTGCGCTAAGAACTGTTAACACAAGTCAGGTGATCGCCTTTCTGAATTCGAATATAATCACCCATTTTGGTATCCCTGATTGTCTAGTCTTTGATAATGCTTCATAATTTTTTTCTCTTGAAATGACTGAGTTCACCTTAGAAAAGGGAATAAAGAAGAAATACTCCGCCAGTTATTACCCCCAGGGCAACGGCTTAGCAGAGTCAACAAACAAGAACTTGATCAAGATTATCAAGAGGACCGTGGCTGAAAATCACAAGAACTGGCACAACACACTGCTTAATGCACTGTGGGCTGATAGGGTAACACCCAAAGCCACTATAGGCAATTCCCCCTTTTTCCTCGTTTATGGTAGAGATTCCATTTTTCCTCCTCATATTCTTCTTCCTTCGCTCCAATTGTCACAAAAAATTCAAGAAGAAGAATGTCCCCCTTTACAAAGTCGTATTAACGCTTTGATGAAGTTAGAAGAAGTAAGAACCCAAGCCAAGCGTAAATTAGATCAACATCAACAACTGATTAAAAGCTAGTTCGATTCTAATTCTACTTCTGATAGAAATTTTGAAGTAGGCAGTCTCGTCTTAAAGTGGGACAAACCACATGAAGGGAAGGGTGAACACACCAAGCTTCAAAATTTGTGGCGTGGGCCATTTTTGATTGCTGAAAAGTTGGGTCCTAGTTCTTTCCGTTTGTAGAATCTTGAAGGACATCTTGACACCTATCCGGTGAATGGCCAAGCCCTGAAAAGATACTTTGCTTGACTGTTATCCTTGTATATTATGTAAATATTTCCTTTTGTTTTTATTTTTTCCT
The DNA here is from genome assembly GCA_000966675.3 of Picea glauca. NCBI lineage: Eukaryota > Viridiplantae > Streptophyta > Pinopsida > Pinales > Pinaceae > Picea > Picea glauca. Next base: position 152,744 of record JZKD02S1625910.1, read on the forward strand.
TTGTTTTCGTTTTTTATTTTGATTTGATTGATCAGTTTGGTGTGTTTTGAAACATATGCATGCTTGTACACTGATCCATTCAGACAAATACCATGGGAAAATCTCTTCGCTGAAATAACTTCTGAAAGGTTGTACGAACATCAGTGACATATTTCTAAAAAATGAAAATGATGTTGGAAAATTTTGCTGTTTGAAAGAAGTTTACCAATTTCAATCTCTGTGTGAAGTTTGTCATGATCATCTTTATCTTTTTATGCTGTCCCTTTTCTATAAAGGAATGACTCAAAAGGATGTCTCCCTGTCATAGTAAGTTGTTTTAGAAATAAAACATTTCTGGAGCTGAATGAAGGAAAATATTAAAAAAAAATTCTGATGAGGTCTAAAAAATATGACAAAATACCAAGAATTTTCAGTGCCACCCTACTCAGCTATTTATAATATAAAAACAAAATAAAAATATTAATATGAGTTGTGGGAAGTGTTTGTAAACCCACCGGGATACTGAACAGGTCCGCTGGTAGCGGGTAAATGCAAGCATAGCGCCAAGACAACTTCGTCGGGGTACTGAACAGGCCCGCTGGCAGCGATGCAATGTCGGGTAAAAAGAAAATCTGTAAAAATATAAGAAACCTCTTTAAAAAGTCCTTTATTCTAATCTAGAACTTCTTGATAGGATACAGATGTCTGAGTTGGTTAAATGGAAACCTTGTCGAGGCTATGGACGCCTGCTGGCAGTAGTGGCCATGCCAGCAGTATTGAATATTTTATCATAAAACTCATGACTTGCTTATCTTTAAGACTGTTATTGGTTTGCATCTTTTAAAACATCACTGGAAAAGATAGTGGATGATGATGTTAGTACGATTTTCTGGTTGTTGTTTTAAGTCAATTTTTTCTTTGTTGTCCTGATCTGAATTCATTTCTTTTGACAGAGATAACTGCTTCACCCAGTGTGTCGCCATTGTTGGCAGCCAATTCATTTTTTTTTTAACTGCCCTAAAAAGATGCCTACACCTAATTGTCTTCTAAACGAAAAATCATTGTCGCAGTTTGCATCTAGACATTTCTTTCATTTTGCGACAATTACAATTTGGTTTCGATTCAGTTTTCACAACTGAAAGTGTGAAAACCCCTTCATCGTTATATGGAATGTGATCATCTGCTGAAAGGAACTTACCTTTGGTTTGCTATTAAGTGGCTGGAGTATTCTTTCAAACTATCTCCCTGGCCTACCCTTACTTTGATTGCACATTTTGATTAATAAGCCATTGAGCATGCAAATTTATTGGTTACATTTGATGCTATAAGGGTCATGATTGATTATTGATTTCATATGATATGATCCTTATTGTTTTAAACCCTTGACTTATCAATTTTACAAAGTCTTTGGTCATAATGTTTTATAAAACTTTGATTATAATCATGCTATGAGCGCATGATCAATATATGAGTTTTGATTTGCATGGAAAAGGTTTGAATTATAAATCACAATCGAGTGAACTTTTGGTTTGATTTGATAAGTCTGAACTCATATGATGGCACAATTAGATTAACATTAGTTTAAATGTTTGTCGTTGATTTAATGATTAATACAATGGTGCATTGTTTAACTTTGGGTTTTGATTTGAATCACTGCTTGGTATGTTGTTTTATGGGTTTCGATTGAATGGTTTTAACGTATGGTATGGCGCATTGATGTAATATATACTATGGCAAGTTGATACATCGACCACCACCCTAACTATTTGGTTGGCCGATTCATATGGATTAAACGTTATGATTATGGATGGAACAACGTTGTACTCAGTCATTAATACACTGCATGGTGGTGGTAATCCCACCACCTTCGCATGCATACAATTAATCCCTGCCTCTTTGACCGCTGCAGCTGTTAGCTGTGACCATTTTTCGACCCTGTGCATTGTTTTGTTCATTCAAACCCTACTATGCATAGAAACTATGGCTCCAGTCGTAAGGGTCGAGCCCAACGGGTGCCAAGCATTACTGATGTTTGATGGTGCTTATAGCGACCTGGAGAAATTTGGGTGGCTCCCGTTTATAAGGAAATTCGATGGCTATAGCCCTATCGTGGCTCGACAAATTGCATTATCATTCGATGGCTTCCAAGCCAAAGTTGGAGATGTGCAAATTGAAATCAATGAACAGTTTCTTAGCTCGGTAACCAGCCTACCTTTTACAGGACATAAGTGGTCGAAGAGTTGCAAGGTTGATGATGTCCCATGGACATTGTTGTTTCAATCTCGAATGGTGAAATCCTGCGACAAAGGATTGCCTGCAAAAATGCTAAAACCGCGCTGGCATGACCTCCTAATGATAATCAAGCAATTCATTACTTGCGAGGGTAGGTACGGGTTCATTTTCCTATCTCACCTTCGTTTATTGATGGTTTTTATGGGTTTCGAACTTAGTGTGCGCAACTACCTGCATAGAAGTTTGTTCAAGATGGCCAAAAGGTACAAGCATAACCAGGCTGATACCAGCCTCTTCCATTTGGGGTTGATTAAAATGATTATGGTTTATGAGTCGGGGTTACGTCGTGATTGTTGGGATGATTTTCTCAGTCGTAATGGCTTTGAAGAATCAAACCCTCCGCAGGTCTATAAACCTATGGTGACCAAAACCCAACCTATTCCCCCTGTGCCTTATAGCATTTTGATACCCAAAACTCTACCTGACCCACCTACGAATTTACCTATGGTTGTGACTAAACAGGTTGAAATTGATAAACCTGCAACCAAAAAGCCTAAAGCTAAAACTGGTGCTAATTCTAAAGGCAAGAAAAACGCTCCCTTAATATCTCGCATGGTGAGAAATAAGCCTAAACCCCCTACCAAATCAGAACCTATCATGGTCAGCGAAGACTCTGATTCATAGATTGAACGTTTTCTCACCGACGAGTATCCTTACTCAGAAGTCTTGTGTGACAAACCTCCTTATGACTTTGTCAAGAATTTACCACCTTGTTTGCGGGATCATCCTAATTTTCCTGGCATTGAACTACCTCGTGGAACCCTTGGTGAATTGTTGAAACCCCCTTCTTCTTAACCTGTTGTTCCACCTTGCGATCAGTGTGGGTTATGGTTGGAGAGATACTACTTGGATGTACCGATGTTGCAATCCAAAATCCATGATTTGGAAAACCAAGTGACAAAGCTCACTGGTCATAACGTGAAGGTGCAACCCACGGATAAAAAGCAACGAACAATTGGTTCAATTATGTTCAATAATGTCGAGTCAGCCACGACAATTGTCAATTTCAAATTGACATAGCCTCAGCAATCTCGCTGGTATAACTTTCACCCATTTATATGGCACATTTGTAAACTCTGTGTACATTGTTGACCTTCTCTGTCATGCATTTGTTGTATATAAGTCTTGTTAATTAATTTTTGGATTGGTTTTGATTAGATTTAATTTGATTGATCATGATTGGATTTGATTTGAATACTCTGTTATTAAAGATTGTCGATATCTTTTCTAAACACAGGTTATTTTGGTATCCCAATCTTGGAACACAGTCAATATCTCTTTTCGATTTGGTTATATCCTGTGCGATATGATGGGAAAATTGGTTAGCTGTTGTGATTGTATATTCTATGTTCGGACCAGTTCGTATACCATTTTGTTACATAATCAAATTATGAATAGATATGAACAGTGGCTGTTATACCCAACCGAATCGATTTGGACTGTATTCGATTGTAACAAATATATCATTTGAATTTGATTTGAGGAATGAAATTGATCGTATCCAATCTTACGATTTGTGTCTATAATTAAATTCAGTCATATCCATTTCAGTTATTTTCCCGGTTTATATTATGGATTTTTTTGACTCTATCAAGACCCTGTCTGTTGACTATGTGGTGATCAATAACGAAATGCGTTTGATTGTTACTCATTTAGTCTGATTCCATTCTAAACGATTTACCTATCTTTGCATTTAATTGAACGATATCCATTTATTTCTATGACTATAACGAGTCAACGATGGTTATGATCATTATTTTTGTCATGTCTATTCACCATGCGATACTCAGCAACCGCATTCTATAACAAATTTTAATGGATATGTTCCGTTTTGGTTATAATTGCAACAACCTGTCCATTTTGACAATTGAATAAAACGATATGAATTTCACACAGCTGTAACCAATCGATTGTGATAAAGATCGATTATTACCATATCTATTTGGGATTACATCATACGATTGGCTTGTAATTGCATTTGGATACGAAATAGTATGATTATTATTTTCCCCGATTTTATGGTAACTAAAAAACAGAGCATTCTTTACTCTGTTCCGATTGCATTTATTTTGATATGATTTGATTTAAAAAGATAATTTCACTTGAATTATTAGCAATTCATTTTTGAGGATTATTAAAAGATGATTCGATTTGATTTGATTGAGATCTGGTCCTGTTTGTTATTTTTGACTAGCTACAGAATCAGATGATTCTGTAGCTAAGTCTGTAGAGTCAATTTTTTATTGTTTTCTTAATAAAATATCCTTCTAATTTGATCTTTGTGTTCTATTGAAGGAAAATTCGAATTGGCAATAGATATGATGAGCAGTTAGGGGATGTTTTACAGATTCTACTTGCATTTTATTTCCTTAGTTTAGGTGATTTTGGGGTATCTCCCAGATTGTGTAAAACTATTTGATATTATCCACAAGGAAGTTTTACCTTGTGAGAGACTTAGATAAACCTATGATTTTTGTTATAATGGACATTATCAGTTGTGGGAGAACAAGGATATGGAGTTATGTCATGAACTGGAGCAGAATTGATGTGTTGTCATAGCTTTAGCTTCTCAATATATCAACACTTTGTTCCATGTTTTGTATATCATTTTGTTTATGGTTTAGTATTACTTTTGCTATCTAAATCAAATGCGAATGATATAATTTTATTACTGTTATTCATATCTTGTTTCTTCCAAATAGACAAAAGACATAACAATTGTTAATTCAGTTTGTGAATGATAGTTTTATCTTCTTCATAAATTGAATTGTTATATATAAGTTCTCTGCATAATAGGTTTCCCTTATTGCTGGAATTTGTAATCATGAGATTGTTATGATTTTCTTTTATGACTTGTTTGTCCTATAAAACGCTTCAAGGAGCAGCATAACTGATCGTTTACGAAAATCCTAAGGACTAACTGGTGTGAGTTTCTCTCCTCCGACCAGCTTAAGAAGTCATCATACACAGGGCAGACTTGGAGCGTTTCCAGGTCAATTAGTCTTTTGTTTACTGTTTTTATTAAGTAGTTTAATATAGATGTAAGTTGAATTAGATTTATATTAGATTGTTTAATTTCAATAAATATATTAGATCGTTTAATTTCAGTAGTTTTACTTCTTATTTATAAAATATAAAAGAACCAAAAAGAGATTCTTGGTTGTCCTAAGGCAGTGAACACATGAGTTTTGCAGGTTTTAATCAAATCTGTAGGTTGTTTATAGTGTACATTTGTGAATAAGAAATATTATAACTGATAATTAGATAACTGATTTGAATTATCATAGTAATAGTTAGTTGATTTTATATAATAGTTAGAATAGCTAGATTTAGTTTCAATTTAATTAAGTAATTTGTTTTAATTAGATTAGTATATTAGTTTAGTTTCTTTTAGTTTGTTTTAGATAGTTTAATTTGTTTTATTAGTTTAGTTAGATTAGTTAGTTCAGATCAATTTTCTATTTGGTTTTTTCTTAGGAGACCTTAGAGCGGCCAACGGAGCCGTTAAACTCGTCAGGGTGGTCCATTCCAAACGGATTGGGTTATTTAGACAACCCTGGACCGGTTCCACTCTCCCAGTTGACGGACGGTCATTTTCGCCCGTCAACAAAATGCCATATCGTAGTTGTGTGACAATTCTTCCTTCAAATGCATATTCTTTTTTATGATCCTTTTTATTTAATCTATAGCACATAATGATTCTCCTTCTATCAATGTTTCATGGAAACATGCACAGGAGACCTAGCTAAAGAAAATAAAAACAAATATTTTGAAGAAAAGGAAGAGGGAATCAATATGGATGAATGAGAATTAATATATTCACACTAATCTAATGAGATAATCAATGAATATAAAATCAATGAGTGATATATACTCATATAGGAAAAACATTCCATAATTAAGAAAAGTGAACAAGCAATCACATTTTCTTAGGAATGCATGCATAGTAGTGATGGTCTAGAATAGAAAGTCTAAAATAGAACTATCTCCAGTACACTCCCACTGAACTCTTTAGTTGAAAATATAAATATCTCCAACACCCCCCCTGAACATCACTATGGAGTAATAAAAAAATGAGTTCTAGAAACTAGGCCATATGAGGTACTCATGAAAAATGCAACTAATGAACAATGAATAAAAAATGAGGAAAGAGGGAAAACCACGTGGGAACAAAAGCCCCCCTAAAAACACAATGCATCAAAAGAAGAAAAGGTGGTATGCAACCAATCATAGCTGCTAAGAAACTATGTTCTTCACTACAAGACAATCTTGGAAAGTTTGAAACTTCAGCCCAGTGAAGTTCTTGGTGAAGATGTTGACGGTTTGTTAAGAGGAAGGACAGAACTGCAAATCAATGAATATGTCATGTACTAGATCTCTGGGGAAATGAATGTGGACCTCAATGTGTCTGGTTTATTTTCGTTGTACTAAATCTATGCAAAATCTCAGTGTACTCTGATTGTCACATCATATGAAAATCAGAAAGTGAAACTGGATACCGAGCTTGGTAAGGAAGGGTTGAAGACAAACTGCCTGAATGACACAGTTGACTACTCCTTTGTGCTCGTCCTTTGCAGAATATAAAGAAATAGTTGGTTTCTTATTAATTGATCGACAAATAGGGCCTGACCCTAAAATGAGAGTGTACTTGGAAGTGGACTTGCAATCTATTCCATCGTTATCCCAATCTGAATATGTGAAGCCTATGAGATCGAACACACAACCAAATGCACAATGAATCCAAGAACTCATGGTGCCTTGAACATATATGAGGATGCGCTTGGAAACCTTCAAGTGTAGACCATGGGGCTCCTACATGTATATAGAAACTGCTCCTACTTTATATGAGATATCTTGACGGGTGTGAGTGAGATAAAGAATACTCTGCACCAACTATCGATACAAAGTGTTTTCCACTAATGGTGTATCCTTAATGTCCTCTAGTCTTATCCCAGATAATAAGGGTGTAGGTGCAAACTTACATTCTATCATGTGGAATATATGAATAATATCCATGAGATACTTAGCCTAAGAATCTTTGATTCCAAAAGCATCCTGACTAATCTCAAGACCCAGAAAAAAGTGAAGTGGAACCATGTCCATCATCAAGAACCTGTCATGCAAAATATATTTGACCACATCAATGGCTAAAGAAGAGCTACCAATTATCAAAATATCATCAACATAGAGTACTAAAATCATCAACGGGTCAATAGTCCTCAACATGTAAACATTGGAATCATATTTACTTCTAACAAAATCAAGTGAAAGAAGATAAGAATCCATCTTTTCATACCACTCTCTAGGTGCTTTCTTTAGTCCATAGAGTGAATTCTTCATTCTTCATACTAAATATGAGTTATGAATGAACCCTGATGGATGTTCCATGTATATATCCTATGAAATATGACCATGAATAAAATAATTCTTCACATCCATCTGGTGAAATTCCCATGCTTTGGCTATTGCAATGGGTAGAACCTAACAAATGGAGTTCATCTTTTCTATAGGAGAATAGGTCTCATCATAATATATCCCATGTATATGCTGAAATAATTTTGCAACTAATATTACCTTGTACCTATTGACCTGACCATTTCCTTCTCTCTTTGTCCTATAGACCCATTTTCATGTGGAAATTTTCTTCCTTGGTGGAAGTGCAATTAGATCCCAAGTTTGATTCTCTAGGAGCAAGTTATACTCCTCCTACCTGGCTTCTTCCCATAATGGATTTCCCACATCCTCACTATAGATCTGTGGATCAGAAGATTGAACCAGATAGCAATGCACAAGAATCACTTGTTCAGAAGATGAAAATACATGAGAAGGATCCTCATGCTGAGATCGAGTCCTCCTTGAATCCAATGGATCCTCTACAATGAATCCTTCTTCCTAAAGAGTGGATTGTGCCTAGTTTTGCATCTATTGAAGCTCTGACATTGGCTTCTCATATGGTTGTACTACCCACTCATCTCCATGTATATAATCCTCTAAGTTTGAAAATGTAGCATCTGAGTGTATGGAATCATCATCTTTGATGTTTAGAAATGATGGAAGCACAAGAGTCTTTTCATGTTGCACTGGTGGTACATGAAAAGGACTCTCCTAAAACTAAACACTGTGCTCAATGATGAATCAGTATATAGAGGGATCAATTAACCTTCACCCCTTCACATCATCTGGATATCCCATAAATATCAAAGGTGTTCTCTATGAATCTAATGATTTCCTCTTTTTAGAAGGAATATGGGCCCATGCGTGAGATCCAAAGATGCGTAAGTGTGTGAAATTTGGTTTTTAACCTGTCCAAACCCCAAAAGGCATCTAATCCTCAACAGATCTATGAGGAAATATGTTTTGTATGTAAGAACCATAATTAAGTGTCTCAGCCCAAAAATTGGAAGGAATAGATCTCGCACGCAACATGCAACTGGTCATCTCCTTGAGAGATATGCTCTTCCTTTCATCAAATATATTCTACTATGGATTGTATGGAATTGTACACTGCAAACGGATACCAACCTCACAAAAAATATTTTTCACATCTTTGTTTATATACTCCCCCCAATTTTTTGTATAGAGGATCTTTATCTTCTTCCCATTCTTTGTTTCTACTAGAACTTTCAATTCTTTGAGATGCTCAAATACATCAAACTTTTGTCAAATAAAATAAACCCAATTATAGCATGAGTAATAATCAATAAATGTAAGGACTATTAATGTTTATGCCATTATTATAGTTCTTTCAATTTCAATAGATAATAGCAACATAAGAACAAGATCACTTAGAAATACACATTCACAAGAGACACAACATTTATCTTGGGAAACCCTCTGGGGGAAGAAAACCCAACAAAACTTCCTTAATATAGATAGCCAATACAATGTCAAGAGATCTCTATGCTAAAACAGAAATTCCTCTCCAAGATATGCGCCACTCTCTCTCTCCTTTGCCAGTAACAGATCAGAACTTGTCTCTTAAACTGAGCAAGTGAGTTGTGTTCAAATGAGGTGCTAGCCTCCTTTATTTATACAATTTCTGGCACATGTGAAGTGTCTCTTCACTGGCAGGGCTGACTTCTCAATCTGGGTAGGTAAACCCAACTTTATTATATTTTTGGGTCTCTTAATTAACTGCTTGGGCCGACTTCTTATTTTGCCTATTACAATTGTCTTTTGACCAATCCGGAAAAGGGGATTTGGTCCTATTACAATATCTGACATGATAAATCCACAATGGGGATTGATCCTATGAATAAAATATCAATAATAATAAGAATACTCTTTGAACTTACATTATTTCAACACTCCCCCTTAACAAGAAGGGTATTCTTCAGTAGCATCATGTGAGAGAGAGAGGAAAACATCATCAACAACATCAGGTAGGAGGACAACATCATCAATACCATCTTGGCTGGCATATCTATAAATCATCGGAAGTTTTCTTCATTGGCAGCATCATCATTCTCGAAAGAATTCCATCATCATCTGCATCAATATGTATCAGTATAAAAAATGATACCTCATCACAGCACTAGGTTGGCCCATCATAGTACTATACTGGCTCTATGTCATAGTTGTTAAGTTGGTAGCTCAGTGCAAGTCACATCTTTCTTTACATCTAAGAATTAGTTTAGAAGCAAGGTATACATCATCTTGCTTTACGTCTAACAACTAGGTCAGAAGAAAGGAACACATCATCTTGTTTTACATCTAACAACTAGGTCAGAAGCAAGGAACACATCATCTTTCTTTACGTCTAACAACTAGGTCAGAAGCAGGGTACACATCATATTGCTTTACGTCTAAAAACTAGGTCAGAAGCAAGGAATCATCTTTCTTTACGTCTAACAGTGAGGTCAAAAGCAAGGAACACACACATCATATTTCTTTACATCTAAAAATGAGGTCAGAAGCAAGGAATCATATTTCTTTACGTCTAACAGTGAGTTTAGAAGCAAGGAACACACACATCATCTTTCTTTACTTCTAACAGCGAGGTCAAAAGCAAGGAATCATCTTGCTTTACGTATAACAACGAGGTCATAATCAAGGAACACACACATCATCTTGATTTACATCTAAGAGTGAGGTCAGAAGCAAGGAATCATCTTGCTTTACATCTAACAGTGAGGTCAAAAGTAAGGAATCATCTTGCTTTACGTCTAACAGTGAGGTCATAAGCAACGAACACACACATCATCTTGCTTTACATCTAACAGCGAGATCAGAAGAAATGAATCATATTGCTTTACATCTAATAGGGAGGTCATAAGCAAGGAATCATATATACTCTCCCTTTCAGGGAGGGTCCTTTCAGACTATACCAAGCTTATCTCAAAAGTGTTCAAACTTTACACGAGATAGAGGTTTGCTCAACACATCAGCAACTTGTTCATTTGTGCTAACATACAGGAGCTTCAAGGATCCTCTCTGCACCATGTCACGGATGTAATGATAGCAAATCTCTATGTGCTTCAACCTGTCATGGAATACAATATTATCTATCATCTTTATGCATCTTTGGTTGTCACATAGGATCGTGGTTTCTTCCATCTCTAGGTCAAATAGACCGGTTAGCAACTTTCGAAGCCATATAGCTTCGCAGCTAGCAAAACATGCGGCAATGTACTCTGCTTCCGCTGTGCTGAGAGAAATATTGGATTTCTTCCTACTCTACCATTAAATCATGGCTGGTCCTAAACTAAAACAACATTTGTAAGTTCTTTTTCTGTTAGCAACACTTCCTGCCCAATCTGAATCAGTGTATCCACTCAATGTGAAATTATGATCTACATCATAACTGAGACCATAATCTATCATACCTTTATGGTAACTCATCACATGTTTTGAAGCCACTAGGTGAACATGTCTAGGCTCTACTAGAAACTGACTCAAGGTGTTCACAAAAAAACAAATGTTTGGTCTGGTGTTTTTCAGGTACATCAGTGATCCAATAATCTATTTGTACAGTGTGGCATCAATCAAATCTGATGAAGTATCGACCAACAGCTTCAACTTCGCTTCCATGGGTGTATTCATGGGTTTGCATTTCAGGATGTCGAATCTCTTTAAGATCTCAACTGTGTACTTCCCTTGGTTAAGGAAGATCCTCTCTGGACTCTACCATACCTCAAGACCTAGGAAATAGTGCATTAGGCTGAGGTCTTTCATTTCAAATTCAGAGGCAAGTCTCCTTTTACATTTAGCGATGAGCTCTTCTTCTCCAGTTAAGAATAAGTCATCCACATATAGTAGTAATATTACTAGCTCATTATCCATAATTTTGAATTAGAGATTTGAGTCTGCTTTACTATTGGTAAAGCCTAAGCTCGTCAAGAAACTGTCTATGTGGCCATACCAAGATCTAGGAGCTTGCTTCAATCCATATAAGGCTTTCATCAATCTGTATACATGATACTTCCTGTCTTCAACCTCAAATCCTTGAGGTTTCTCTATATACACTTCCTCTTCGATGACACCGTTTAGGAAAGCTATCTTCAAGTCCATCTGGTGCAGCTTCCACTTCATCTTAGCTACAAGAGCTATGATGGTCCTGATCGAAGTGTATCTGGCCATAGGAGTGAATGTCTCTTCATATTCAATGCCTTCCTTTTGGGAAAAAGCCACGAGTGACAAATCTTGCTTTATATTTCTCAATACTTCCATCAGTAGCATGTTTTGTTTTGAAGAGCCATTTTGATGACACCACATCCTTACTTTTTGGTCTGGGAACTATTTCCCATACATTGTTCTTTATTATGGATTGGTATTCCTCTGTCATGGAATCTACCCATTCCTTCTTCTAAATGGCTTCTTCAAAGTAGGTAGGCTCCTCATCTAGGAGATCACACATCAAAGCCGTGTAACTGGAGAATGGCTTTGGTATTTTCACCTATCTCGAGGTTCCTTCTAGAACACCATACTTATCTCCATATTGAATAATCTCTCTTTCCCAAGAAGGATTTCTTTATGGGAGAAGGTCATTTGAGGAGGTTCTTGAACTTATGTTACATCATGGTCTTCAAGAAGTTCCTCATCAGGGGAAGTTACGACTTCCCTCACTGGTTCTACAGCTCTAGGAACCTCCCTCATTGCAGTATTGGGGATTACGGGTTCCTCTTCATATACCTCTTCAAGCAGGCACAGTTTAGATTTCTTGAGCACTGCATCATCATCAAAGGTCACATCACTACTGATATCAATGTGATGTTGACCTGGTATATAGATTTTGAAGGCCTTGGAGACCTCACAATATCCCACAAATATTCCCTTCTTTCCTGAAGGGTCCAACTTTTTTCTCTTTTCTTTAGGTATATGAATAAACACTGGACAGCCGAATATTTTGAGATGGCTTACCTCTGTCTTCTTTCTGGCGAACATCTCTTCTGGTGTCTTGAGCCCAAGTGCACTATGAGGCAATCGGTTCTGCACATAAACAACTGCCATTGCTACTTCTACCCATAAAGACATAGGAAGATGTTGATCATGGATCATAGTCTTCACAGCTTCCAGTATGGTTCTGTTCTTCCATTCAGCTACATTGTTTTTTTGGGGAACTTGATACTAACATATTTGCAGAAGTTCATGAACTCTTTTGAGGTATATTCTCCTCCATTATCTGACCTGAGTATCTTAATCTTCCTTACATAAAGGTTCTCTATCAAGGATTTGAATCCCTTGAACTTGCTGAGCACTTCAAATGTATCCAGGTCTTTATGAGAATAATCATCAATGAATGATACATAGTATACATACCCACTAATGGAGGATGATGGCATTGGGCCACTGACCTCTGAATGAATGAGTTCTAGGACTCCTTCTACCTTATTGTCCCTCTTTGGAAATGAGTTCTTTATGTTCTTTCCTTGTGCACATCCATTGCATATGCCTTCATGGTCACCTATTAGTTCTGGAAAACCTGTGACCACTTTGCATATGTATGGTAGTTCCTTGTAGTTGATGTGAGCTAATCTTCTATGCCAATATTTTTCAATGGCATGGGTCATGGTAGCTTCTGAGTGACCCTTTAGCTCATGCAAGTCACCTTCATCTCTTCCAATGATGATTTCTTCATTTACAGTCTCTCCTTTAGCACGTTGCCTTCGACAACCTTTGCTATAGCTTCCTCACGTGACCTGGAGCAAGGTCAAAAAAACAACAAGCAAGAATAATATCCTTCTTGATAATATAAAGCAATAACATGAACAATCATCACAGTAGCTCATTTAGAGTTATCACTTATAATTTATCTAAAGAAAAGATTAAAGATAAGGAATACAATACAAAATGAGGTCAACACTCTCATAGTGTTGTGACCAAGCATTCTTCCATGGAAACCTGGAACTAACACAGGAGGTTTCTCCTAGAGGAGGTGTTAGTTGTATTAGGCAAAGTATTTACCTCTATATGCTCACATGCTATCAAGTATAATACTTTACAAAGACTGATATCTCAACTATAGTCATCAACTTGTCATGTGTACCTTTAAATCTTATCAACTTGATTTAATGAAACCTAGATCCTTGTCTTCAAGAATGAGTGATTGCTTTTTTTCCAGGTCTCCTTCACTCAAGTGACGAGTGCTTTCTTCAACCTGTCTGTTGTACTAAGACAATATGCTATCTTGACAGAAGGTTAGGTTAGAGGATAAGCTCTATGATCAACTTCCAATCCTTCTAATAATTTGATCATAGCTTCAACATGAAACACTGATTAAAATAATGTCATGAAAAATAGATGCATATCAGAATAATCAAACTTGGGTTGCATCATTCCTCTTAAATGTGTTGGATCTTGAGATCCTTCTGGATCTATGGAAAGAGATCCCTTCTCCTACAAATACTCTTTAAAGTTTAACCGTTTAAACATATGTGAGTACATACCTCTAATAGAATTTGAAGGTGGTGGCACCATCTGGTAGTAGCGATAATCATTACCAACTCTTTAAAAACTTCAAGGGTAATTGCCAATTGGTTCTGAGACTGCAACTACAACTGCAACTTAGGGTTTTATGAGGAAACCCTAATTTTTCAAACTTCAAATTTTGAAATTATGATCTAGGGGATAGATACGCTGAGCTCAGGAAAGTTAGCTGGTGCAGTCAGATTTACGAAAATCCAACTTTTACCCCCTCAAACTTGATCTGCGGATTTTTGGACTGTGCTTCTGGTTTTCTAGTACTTCTAGTACTCTGGTTTTCTAGTTTTTTGGTACTTTGTGAAACTAGGGTTTCACTTTCTGGAAGATCTAGCCACTGAAAAGTTCAGTTGATGATGACAAATTGATCCTTAGGGGAGGGCACAACTTTCTAGATAGTTTTAGGGATGAAAAGATTCACTTTTTAAAAATCCTAATTTTCAGGTACTGCAACAGTGACATTTTTCCTCTTGCAAAAGATGCTTCCTTCAGCTTGGCTCTATTACCATGTTAATGTTTATTCCATTATTATAGTTCTTTCCATTTCAATAGATAATAGCAACATAAGAACAATATCACTGAGAAATACACATTCACAAGAGACACAACATTTATCCTGGGAAACCCTCTAGGGGAATAAAACCCAACAAAACTTCCTTAATATAGATAGCCAATACAATGCCAATAGATCTCTATGATAAAATATAAAGTCCTCTCTAAGATATGTGCCACTCTCTCTCTCCTTTCCCGGTAATAGATCAAAACTTGTCTCTTAAACTGAGCAAGTGAGTTGTGTTAAAATGAGGCACTAACCTCCTTTATTTATACAAGTTCTAGCATGTGTGAAGTGTTAAGAACCAAATATCAATATAGCATAGAAAATCCTCAGAAAAAGTACTCAATGCCTTGAAAAAAACATAATTTCAGATAATAAGCCTCTTTGAGGGGGCAACCTCCTTTTACCCCACTTAAATGTTCAAGTACAAGATGATTCAAAATGAAAATGTATCCTTGGTATATATAGGAGACTAG
>JZKD02S1625910.1:169130-184922 GCA_000966675.3 Picea glauca
TCATCCTTTCTTGAGAGTGCATCTGCCACAACATTTTGCTTCCCCTTTTTATAGATGATTTCAAAATCATAACCCAATATCTTGGTTACCCATTTTTGTTGTTCTTCTGAAAATAATCTTTGTTCCAAGAAGTATTTAAGACTATCATGATTTGTTTTGACCTTGAAGTGCCTACCTATTAGGTAAGGACATCATTTCTTCAATGCATGTAGTATTTCCATCATTTTTTTCGCATAAATGGGTTTGTGTAAGTCCTTTCCCTTGAGTGGCCAACTTTCAAAAGCCGGGGGCCTTCCTTCTTGCATTAGGACATCACCAATTCCATTTCCTAAGGCATCACATTCTATTATCACCCTATAAGTTATAGGATCAACTGGTGACTGGGATATTATCTGTCTGTAGTATTTTTTGTTGACAAATGATTTTTCATTTTGCAAATAATTCAAAAAATAAAAGAAAAAGAAAAAGAAAAAGAAAAGAAAAGAAAAGAAAAAGAAAAAAAAGAAAAAAAAAAAAGAAAAAGAAAAGAAAAGAGGGCATAAAAGAATTGCAATAAAATCCCCATGCAATAATAGTAACTTGGTCCATACCTCTCAAGCATGGCCAAGTTCTTTTTAAATTGATGTTGATAGGATTAGTGAATGAGATTGGCTAAACAACTTAATCTTAGCCAAAGTATCTAGGTTAGATTAGTGAATAAATTTAGCCAGACTGTCTAATCTTGGTCAGATAGCCCCAGGGTAGAATAAATTCTTAACCCAACAGTTTAATCAGGGTTAATTGTCATAGGAAGCTAGGTTAGAATATAGGCTAGTTGCTTTATTTCTTTATTTCAATAAGAACCAGCTAGATGTAAATGTTGCACCATGTTTTAGATGCTTAAAAGGTTGTTTGACTAACCCCTTGGTGGTGTTGACATGAAGAGCCTTGGAGAAAAAATGTGAAAAATCACCTCTCCTAAGTTTCGTCGGCGCATGTATTTTTCTGCACTCTCACTTATGCTTTGTTCATATATCAGTGGTCCATATGATTGCACCCAGATCTACAGGGGGCAGATTTTTCCGAACCCCCCCGACTGTTCTATCTTTAACAGGGGGGGGGAGGTCCGGAATCAGTGATAAGACCCGCGCGCATCTGGACGACTCAGGATCAAGGGCTCAAATTTATGATCAATGTTGGATTCTGGACCCCCCCATCCATTCTACCTTTAATGGAGGGGGGGGGGGGGTTCTGGGATGTGTGATAAATGACGCGCTCAAATCTGCGGCCAAGAAGAAAGCACACAGATCAATGGCTACAGGTGCTTTTCAGACCCCCCAGATGATCTTATTTTAACTGGGGGGGGGTTCAGAATGGTATCTTTCCTCTGGTGGGCCCCTCTTCATATGTGGCAATGATCTAATGGCCCTGAGTCCCATCATCTCCTACTGTCTGACATACCATTGTCACCTCTGGATGTCACCACCCACCTTTCTTGAAATAGTCACATCCCATAACTGTTGTCAGTCCTTCCCTCCCATTCTCTCGTGGAAAGCCCCCTCACTATGACCTTTACCCCAATTGGTAGCCTCCACATCACTCATTTGTATCCCTCAGTCACCGTCACCTGCCATCTCACACTCTAAGTGATCCGTTGGCCATTTATTACTGGATGACATATCCGTTAGCTAGCTGACCTGTCTCTCATACCCAACGGACACCCATTTACTCAAAAATACCCTTTTCTTCCTATTTTCACCATTTACTCACTCATCACACCAGAGAGATTTACCCTGTTTTCTCCTCCATTCCAATCAGTTGCCCCCACCAACAACCACCCTGCTAACATTGTTTTTCTTACAGGTATTGTTGCAGGAATGGCGCCAAACTCCAAACGAGAAGAAGGAGAAGAGAATCCGTTCCTCCTGCCTCTTGTCGACCTTAACAGGATCCCACTGGTTGACAAAGACCGATTAATCACAGATACAAAGTGCGATTTTGATTTCGCAGATCTTCAGTCATGGCTCGAGGAAGTATTCCTTGACTAGAGTGATGAAATTGGACTCTGGGAGTCCAACTTACCCCTTTACCTCTTCCCTCAGATCCACCCTTTTCCAGAGTTCGCTCTCAAGTGCCAATCCCACTACATTCCCGAGTAGAGAGCCGTCATCTTCTTGTCTAGAGAGATCCTTTTCCTCATCACGCCCGAATCCATCGACCAAATGATGTAAATCCCCCGAGATGACTCTACATCACCCTTCAACCTGGAAATTCTTATAGAATTATACCAGAAAATGACCTTCCCCCAAAGATCTCAGATATATGAGCTTTTCCTTCCCCCATCCACTCAATTTCCCTCCACAAATCCTCTTTATGCTTCTTCCATGTTCTCAACTAAAGGAAACCATGTCATCTCATCCCTTTGTGCCTTTTTAGGATACTATTCTAATCAGTGGGTAGATGGACCCATTCTGGGGTTTTTATCCATCTTCTCTACCAATTAGAAGCCCACCACCCAGTTTGACTTCAGCACATTCCTGGCGAACAATATTCACGAACAGTTTGTGAATTTCTCCATGGAAGGCATGTTTCGTTACTCATCCATACTAGCGTACTTGTTCGTCTTCTTCCAAGCGGAAAAAATCATTTTTTCTATGCAGAAGATGGATGGAGATGGTAGACCCTAGGCAGTGACAGCATGGACCTCCTTGCTCAAGCACAACTCCACAGAGTTCAATTTCAAGGAGTTTATTGATCAATTCTACTACCCTGTGGTAAGTATGCTAGGCGGTCTGCCCGAGGCTCGGATAAATGATGAAGTTCATAAGATCCTGCATCTCCCGGATAACAAAAAGATAGGCGATTGGTATTTGTACCAATATTACATCAATATCAATCTATACGGTTGCGAGTTAGCACCGTATAAGCTGCCCAAGTATCTGCCTGTCAGAATTTTTTCTTTGGAATATATAAGGCAGGTAATAAATTCTGATGATATCCATTTTGTGTCACTGAAGAAAAAGCAACATCTTAGAATCAAGGGGCACATTGGCTCCTTCATCTACAACATTTGTGGTGCTGGCGAAGAAGCAGATAGGATGCTGAGGGAAATGAAATTCTTCATGAGCTTCCCATGCCATTATGATCCATGTGGGATCATCTCCGAGATGAGAGTAAAAAACAAGAACATCCCATATGTTCATGAAGCTAGACCTGAAGTTGAAAAATTCACAAACCAGATAGTATGGGAGCCTAACACATTGGTCGAAATAGAACAACAACATCCCCCAACCACTGTTTCACAAACAACCATGCCATAGGTCCCGAATGAGAAAAGGCATAGGCAAGATTTATCCCCGCCTATCATGGAGGTATCGTCAGAAGAATTCCATCTGCATACCAAGAGGCCTAAGACTTTTGCAGTTCCTGGCCCGACTGGGGAAAAAGAAGCCCCATCTACTACAGTGACCAAAGTTGATAGGCCACCCTTTGGTTCAAGCCTCCATAAGGTCAGAACCTCAGTGTTGCCAGAAAAATCTACAAATTCTCCATTGACCACCTAGCCAGGCAAGGTGGGACCGAAGCTAAGTATCTTCGAAAAGTATGAGTTGATCAAGAAAAGGAACCAGACCCTGACCAGTAGCAGTTGCACCCAGTTATGGAAGCAGATGTCGACTGCGCAACATAGGTTGCTATCTGCATTCGACACCGAGAAGGGAAGAATGCATATGGCATTACTCTACGCACAGGTACCAGATCCAAAGGTGATCACTAACTATAAAGGGCCACCTCGAATTCTAGATGAAGGACGTGCATCTAGCCGATCAGATGGATTTTCACAAGCAGACAGGGGAAATGGTCATTTACATGTTGGCGCATGCTTCCACTACTGCGTCCAAACTGCAAGTGTCCCTGAACAATGTTCAAACACAACTGAAGTTGGAGAAGATATCATCCTTTGCCAAGGACAATAGGATCAAGACTTTGGAGGAGTTGGTCCTCAATATCGGTTATGATCCTTCAAACGTGAAAGAAGCTGAGGAAATGATAAAGAAGAAGAATGCTGACATAGCCTCCTTGAGGAAACAACTGAAGCTCCCGCCCACAGAGGATTTGCAGGTGAAGGAGATAGCAGAGAAAGAAGAAGATAAATATGAAATGCTTAAGCTACTCATGGAGCAGAATGCACAGCTAAAGGAGATGGAAGCTGAGATGGAGAAGCTAGTAAAAGAGAAAGAGAAACTGAAGCCAATGGAAGTCATTCCATTGAATTTCATTCCGATCTCGGGAGTGAGCATAGCATCAGTGACAGAAGTCCCATCTACGACTCGATTGACATCCATGGAGAAGATAGTTGACTTGGATAAGTCTATGGAAAAAATTAACCTACAGGAAACAAAGATCAACAGGCTTAAAAAGGAGATTGAGAACCTTCAGGAACTCAAATCTTCCTTTCATATCAGCCTCTCCAAGGAAAAGTAGCTAACAGATCAACTCAAACTGGAGTTACAATAGCATCAGAAACAAACAGTGGCAGGAAAGACTTTGGCTGAGGTTAAAGAAAGTGTATGGACAGACATCACCAAGTCCATGAATGAGATATGGCCCATGATACAGATCATGTTTGAGCATAATGAATTGGCACAGAGAAGCAAGAAGGCCATTGAGAAGATTAGATCAGAATTGGGAGAGATGCCAACATAGGCAAACGATATCATCAAGTTCCTTAATTCTAAGACCAGGGAAGAACTGGAAGACCTGGAAATTGAAGACAGAACAGAGACCATCTTGAGGTCAAAAGAGTTTTAACCAAGAGAGGATTAATGCTTCACCTGGAAGAAAAGGTTCAAGCCATGGACCTAGTGGTACAAATATTCTTTAGTAAGATTGAGGCTCTCTAGAGGAAAGGTCTTCCTTGTCTGAAGGTAATTAATGATAAATTGATGACACTCCCAGACTATAAGAAGAGATTGGCCAATGTGGCTAAGGACAGTTCAAAGTTTGCAAGAATTCAAGGGAGCATCACTGGCAAGGCATTTCTATATGCCCTTCAGTGGGACATCAGTATCCAACATGATATTTGATACATCTTCCTCACCAAACCTACCTTTGCCAAGTACACATAAATGGATGAAGTGTATCGAAGGCTACTCAAAGTCAACGTGCCCAGTCATCTCCGATGGGAGGAACTCTGTGATATGATCAAGTAGCAGATGAGCTATCCCAGTCCAGTCATTTGTCTAGTCAGATGAGTTCGTGCAGAGGCTTCATCAATGGCCCACCCAGAAATCATCATGTAGTTACACCACATCATCAAGCAATTCCTAGATTTAGGAAATTTGTTAAGTTAGTTAGGCTAAAAATAGATTTAGCATGTCCTGATCATTAATGACAGGATCGTTTGTAATTTGAGTTATAAATACTTCATCTTTCGAAGTATTGGGGGTTGTTGATCTTCACACCCTAAAGCTATCAGACTGTAATATTTTTGAAGAGATCTTTCGTTAATAAAAGGGAGGCACTTTTACAGGATTCTTGCGTGTATTCACTGGTGATGTTTTTCTCTCTAAGTTGAATGTTATTCTTTCTTTGTTATCATATTGTTTTCTGAATCCAATCTTTAGAAGTAACGAACGTTGCAGGATTTATCTTGTATACCCTGTTTCTGTCTTGAAAGATTTTAGTGTTTTGTCTTTTGGTGTTTTCAATAAAGAAATTCTTAATTGTTTCTTTGTTGAAATTATTTTTCTCATCTTTTTTGTTGTTCCTCATTTTTAATCTCGAAGAATACAGTGATTATATTATCTCGCCCTATGAAAGTTTTCCTTTGTGTTTCTGGTTTGGATTTCATCTTTATATAAAACATAGACCCCATAGCTCAATGGATGTGTAGACTGTCTCAACCAACTCGACAAACACTATAATGACAAAAACTGACCTATTTATTTACCTAACCTAATATTTAAAATTTGAAACATAGCTAAATCATATAGAGAGATCCCTCTCTGAAGTTGGAAGAGTTAGATCCCAGCTTCAAAAGCGGTTGGATAAAGTTACCTTAGTATATTTCTTCTGTTGTCAACCTCTATGAAATTTTCCAAGTGCTAACATAGTGGCAACTCAACTAGGGAAGAACATAAAATTTATAACTTCACATTTTCTTTCCCTAAACTTGAAATATTGCAAATTTGAGAAGAAAGTAAAGTTTAGAGGTTGATTAAAATTTGTACATATTATTTTCGGACTCATAAAACTAAAAAGTATATATATAAAAAATCAAAAAGAAATCTGGCTCCCAAGAAAGTTTATACTCGATCTCATCCGGACCCAGAACCTGTGATAGTGACAGATAACCCAAAATAGTTGCTCAGGAAAAAGACCGTAGCTGAAGGCTCAGTAAGTCATACTCCCTTTCATAAGTCCCTTTCCTTTCTAGGGGAGCTCGTTACCTTACAAAACCCTGACTTTGACACCTTTTCCCAACAAAACCTCGTTACAACACGGTCTGATAGTTTTGTGACTGGAATCATTTTCAACCCAACTATTTTGCAACCTCAGACCCCTGAAGTTTTTTCTCCCACTGCTAAACCGCAAACCACTCCCTCAGCGCTATCCAATCCCTCCTCATCTCTGTCTTTAGTCACTACCTCGCCTATCATCCATCCTATTATCCCACCTCCTCTACACATCTTGGTAGCTAGATATGCTCCCTTGGTGTTGGCTGCGCCTCTTCATGCCATGCCCCAAGACTATCAAATGAGACTTCCACAATTCGATGCAACAGGACCTTTAAATGCCCAACAACATGTTGATAAAATGAATGATTATTAGGATCTGCATGAAGTAGATGAGGCTGACATTCAAATGAGATTGTTTGCCCAAAGTTTGACAGGTGACAGTAAAAAATGGTACAAAGGTTTGCGTGCCACCTCAGTCCTTGACCTTACTGCATTCCAAAGGAGTTTTCTAGACAGATGGGAGGTAAAGAAAAACCCTCTCCAAATCTTGTTAGAATATGAAAATATTAGAAGAAATCAAGGTGAGACAGTGCAAGATTACTGCACTAGTTTCAATAACCTGTACAACGCAATCCCAGCTAAAATCAAACCTCCACAGGGTTTGGCATTGATAAAATTCCCTGATGGTTTCGAAGCTGATATGTTGTACCAACTCAGGGAAAGAAACTCTACCACTCTCGAAGGCATGCAAAAAAGTGCAATAAGTGTGGATGCCAATTTGTTGGCAAAAAGAGCACGATAGAGGTCAGAGAGGAGAGTCACCATTAAAGAGGAACCTTCCACGTCAACCTCTGATTCCAAATTGGATTCCTTGGCTAGAGAAATGGAAAGAATGATGGAAAGACTTATTGTGTTAGACAAAAATCCTCCAAGAGAAAACCCACCAGCTCCTCAGGTTCAGAATCCTAACTTCAGGAGAAATCCTCCTCAAATCAGAAAGAGGGATCCTAGGGATCAAAGAGAGCAGAGAGGTGTGGATCAACAGATCAGACCCCCCTTACAAGAAAATCACGTTGATGAAGGGGAGGAATTGATCGAGGAATTGGAGGATACTCACATAAATCTCATGGGCATTCACGATAATGAAGTTATTTTCCTTACTCAAGAAGAGCAAGAACTTTTTCTTCTCAATCAAACAAAAGTAAGTGAAGAAGTCGAATATGAAGAGCAACAGGATTTCGAAAATGCCATTTTGGAGGTACACCGACAGTATAATCTGTGGAGTAAAATGACAAAAGGGAGTTCCCCAAAAAAGACGATTGAAACAAAGAAGGTAGTCGAAACCAAGAAGGCCTCTGAGCCATCTGCTGAGAAGATTCCTGAGAAGAGTACTGTCGAAGTTCCTGCGAAGAAATACCTTACTATTCTGAAAATATCATCACAGCCCGAGGTTTCACCTGTTAATCCACCAAGTACTTCTAGCCAAAAGAATGTGGTGGAAAAACCAGAATTGATGAGCCAAGGTAGAGCTCCTACACCTTTCATCCTTGAGGGGGAATTAGCCAATGTAAAAATTCGCATTCCACTTTCTGAGTTGATGAACAAAGACGCTTATCATTCACAAGTGATTAAAGCATTGACTGTTGAACCCGACATAGGTACAAAAACCTTAACTGTTGGATCAACAAACCATTCTAATACTGTGAACCTTACAGATGATCAACCTAAACTTATGTTCAGACCTGAAGTAGATGGCCAAGACAATAATGGTGATGTTGCTCCTTTTTACATCAGTTTAAACATACATGATCTAATCTTGCATAATGCTATGCTAGATTCAGGTGCTTCCCACAATCTGATGCCTAAAGCAGTGATGGAGAAACTGGGATTGGAGGTCACTAGACCTTACAAGGATTTACACTCATTTTACTCCAGTAAAGTTAGATGTATTTGTTTGATCAAGGACCTATGTATCACCTTGTTTCAAATTCCTGCAAAGAGCATGGTAATGGATGTGGTAGTTGCAGACATCCCTCCAAAGTATGGAATGTTGCTATCCCAGTCTTGGGGGGCTAAGTTGAGAGGTACCCTATAGATAGATATGTCTTATGCCACTATCCCAGTTTTCGGGCAACAAAGAAGGCTATACAAAGAAACATTGATGAAATACATGGTCAGTAGCCAAGAAAAACCGCACAACTATCCTCTTTACTCTGCACATTCTGACTTGGATTCTTTTATCTTGTACAATGATGGTGACATGGGAGAACAAGATACTCAGCTGGGAGAAGATACATCTAGTCAGGATGAAGGCCAAGAAATCATTGAGGTAGCAAGGAAGAAAAACGTGATAACTGAAGAGCTACTGGAAGATTTCTGGAGCATGGATTTTGATGGAGCAGTAAGCAAAGAAGGAGCTGGAGCAGGAGTTTGGCTGCATAATCACAGAAACAGGTATTCAAAAAACCATTCTTACAAATTAAATTTCCAATGCACTAACAATATTGTCGAGTATGAAGCCTTGATGCTCAGTCTGAAGCTTTTGAAAAGAGTTGGTGCTAAACAAATTATGGTAAGAGGTGATTCTAAGTTGATAATCAAGCAAATCAAAGGTGAGTACGCTGTGAAACACCCATGTCTTACAGCTTATAGGAATGTTGTTCTTGATGCCCTTAGATGTTTCACTGAAGTTGACTTGCAGGTAATGCCGAGGGGACAAAACATTCTGGCGGACGGATTGGCTACGTCAAAAGCCACATGTAAGATTCCTTTCCACTCGAATCGCCCATACACTGTTGAGGTGAAATGCAGACCAACCGTTCTCGACAATATCAAGTACTGGAAAGTGTTTGGTAATGATGATCAAATCGAAGACTTTTTGTAGTGTAAAAATGATTTTGAATGTACAAATATAGATTTAGAGAACGAAGATGAAAATGTAAATAGATCTGATTTTGAAATTGATAGCGTAAATAGCATAGATTCAGGAGAATTAGACGATGATGAGATGGAGGCCAATATTTTACATTTGAAAAGTAATGTTTTGCCTAGGGGTTTAGTTCCTTTAGAGGACTTGTTTGATTTTAATGACGTATCCAAAAAACTGAAAATTGAAGCTAACGGACAAGAGGTACAAGACCTTAATATAGGGACCGAAGAGAAACCCAGGATAGTCAAATTGTCTAAATCATTACCCCCTAAGAAAAAACTCAAATACATTGAGCCGTACAAAGAATATTCCGATGTCTTTGCCTGGGGTTATGAGGATTTGAAAGCTTATTATAATAGCATCATACAATACAGAATTCCAATAAAAGAAGACCAAAAGACATTTAGACAGAAACTTAGGAGGATAAATCCCAAGTTGCTCCCTCTGATAGAAAAGGAAATCAAAAACAAAAATTTACAATGCCAAAATCATAGTCCCGTTGCGTTTTTCCAAATGGGTCTCTAATTTGGTCCCTATCCGTAAGAAATTTGGGGAAATCAAACTTTGCATAGATTTTCGAAATCTGAATAAGGTCTCCCTGAAGGATAATTACCCCTTGCCCAAAATGGACCACATCCTACAAAGGGTGGTCGGATCCAGTTGAATCTCTTTGATGGACTGGTTCTCAGGTTATAATCAGGTCCTAGTTCACCCAGATGACCAAGACAAAACCGCTTTCACCACACCATGGGGCACTTTCATGTATGTGAAAATGCCTTTTGGTTTGATGAACGATGGAGACACTTTCCAGAGAGTGATGGATATCGCCTTTGTGGAAGAATTGGGTAAGTTTATTGTCACCTATTTGGATGATGTAACTGTGTTTTCCCGATCTAATGACAAACACCTGCGACACCTCAGATGAGTCTTCAAGAAATCTAGAAGGTTTGGGATTTCTTTAAATCCTAAGAAAAGCCTTTTTGGACTAGAGGAAGGAAAAATTCTAGGACACATCATCTCCAAGGACGGAATCAAAATTGACCCCAGCAGAATCGAGGCCATACAAAAATTAGAACACCCAAGAAACATCAAAGAATTATAGTCTTTTATCGGGAGAATAAACTTTCTACGAAGATTCATTCCCAATCTAGCAGAGCTCCTCAGAAACATTACAAATATGCTAAAAAAGGATGTAAAAATAAAATGGGACACTGAGTCCAGACATTCTTTCGAACAAGTCAAACGAGCACTCACAGAGGCCCCTGTCTTGATCAGTCCTAATTTTACTAAGGATTTCTATCTTTTCTCTTTCACTTCTGAACATACTATAGCAGCAGTATTACTACAAAAGAACACCGAAGGGTGTGAACAACCCATAGCTTTATTTAGTAAAGTGTTAAGAGACACTGCTCTGAATTACAAGATAATGGAGAAACAAGCTTTTGCCTTGGTAAAAGCTATAAAAGATTTTAGGGTTTACATTCTCAATTCCCATACCATAGCATATGTTCCAAATGTGGTAGTAAAAGACATTTTGACCCAGGACAATCCAGATGGAAGAAGAGGAAAATGGATTGTTTTCATTTTAGAATATGACATAGAGATTAAGCCTACGAAACTAATCAAAGGTCAAGGCCTAGCAAAATTAATGGCTGAATCTAATTTCCATGCTCTTGACATTAATTTTTTAGCTGCAGCAAATGAACAGGGCGAGATGGTGACTCCAAGCRTGAGAGAGGTATTTATAAACTCTCCATGGTACACAGGCCTTATATTTGTTTTTCAAAATTTACAAGCTCCCCCTGGTTTGACTAATACTAAAGCTAGATTTTTAAAGTTGAAAGCCTTAAAATTCTGTATTCTAGAAGGCAATTTGTATTGGAAAGATCTTGGAGGTATTCTATTAAATTGTTTATTGAAAGATGAAGCTGACAACATGTTACAAGAATTTCATCTAGGAGAATGTGGTGGCCATCTGAAATGGAAGGTCACAACCAACAAAATACTCAGAGATGGATTCTATTGGCCCACCCTATTCACCGATGTACATCATAAAGTGACTGCGTGTCATCAATGTCAACTATTTGAAAGCAAAAGGAAACTCCTCCCTCTACCTCTGAAACCAATCTCAGTTGAAGCCCCTTTCCAGCAATGGGGATTGGACTTCATTGGGGAAATACACCCCCCTTCTTTAGGCCATCACAGGTGGATTCTCACTACCACCAATTATTTTACCAAATGGATTGAAGCAGTACTAAGAAGGCAAGCCACTGACTCTATTATTATCAAATTCCTTGAAAACAATATCTTGTCTCTCTTTGGATGTCCTAGAAAGATTATAACTGATAATGCAGCTGCTTTTCGGTTGAAGAAACTCATAGATTTTTGCAACCAGTATCACATTGGTTTGGGACATTCCACAGCTTACTACCCTCAGGGGAATGGGATGGCGAAATATTCAAACAAAACCTTGGTAAACATCATCAAGAAAACGTTGCAGGAAAACAATAAATTGTGGCATAACAAGTTGGTGTTCACATTGTGGGCTGACAGACTGACCACCAAAAGGTCAATCGGTATGTCACCATACCAGCTGGTCTATGGAACAGAAGTAGTTTTCCCCACTTCCTTAGGAGTCCCTGTCATGAATTTGCTTCAAGAGGTACAAGCCGAGCCAAATGACTCACATAGAAGGATCAACCAGATGATCCATTTGCAACAGTCTAGGGAAGACTTTTTCAACAAGACTCAGGTAATCCAAGAAAGAATCAAGAAGATTTTTGACAAAATAACCAAGGAAGATGATTTTGAGCTAGGAGATTTGGTGTTGAGATGGGACCCCAGAAATGAATACAAGGGAAAGCTTGGAAAATTTGACAGTCTGTGGAGAGGACCATACATGATTCAAGCATTTAGGGGGAACAACACTTTCTTGCGAAACAACGCCGATGGGATAGATCTACCAGGAGGACCTGTAAATGGTAGAATGTTGAAGCATTATGTGCTACCACAGTAGAGACTCGAGTTTTTACTCACCATTTTACATACCATTTTTATTTTTCGCTTGCATTTTATGAGCGAAGAACATTAGTCAGTTGGTTGAATCTCGAAGAGAAGGCCCTAAGCCACTGACCACTATTCTTCCAATTTTCGAGAATTAAACCAACAAAGGCTACTAGGCAGAAATTCTTAGAATGACCAGGACTAGGATTATTGGCACTTCACATGGAAAGTACCATCCCCAGGTATAGCCGCTGTTATCACCCTATAAGTTATAGGATCATTTGGTGACTAGGATATTATCTGTCTCTAGTATTTTTTGTTGACAAATGATTTTTCATTGTGCAAATAATTTGAAAAAGAAAAGAAAAGAATAGAAAAAAAAAGAAAAGAAAAAAAAAGAAAAAGAAAAGAAAAGAGGGCATAAAAGAATTGCAATAAAAGCCCCATGCAATAATAGTAACTTGGTCCATACCTTTCAAGCATGGCCAAGCTCTTTTTAAATTGATGTTGATAGGATTAGTGAATGAGTTTGGCTAAATAGTTTAATCTTAGCCAAAGTATCTAGGTTAGATTAGTGAATAAATCTGGCCAGACTATCTAATCTTAGTCAGATAGCCCCAGGGTAGAATAAATTCTTAACCCAACAGTTTAATCTGGGTTAATTGTCATAGGAAGCTAGGTTTGAATATAGGCTAGTTTCTTGATTTCTTTATTTCAATAAGAACCAGCTGGATGTAAATGTTGCACCATGTTTCAGATACTTAAAAGGTCATTTGACTAACCCCTTGGTGGTGTTGACATGAAGAGCCTTGGAGAAAAACCGTGAAAAATCACTTATCCTAAGTTTCCTCACCGCATGTATTTTTCCGCACCCTCACTTATGCTCTGTTCATATATCAGTGGTCCAGATGATCGCACCCAGATCTACAGGGGACAGATCTTTTCGGACCCCCCCGACCATTCTATCTTTAATNGGGGGGGTCCAGAATCACTGATAAGACTCGCGTGCATTTGGATGGCTCAGGATAAAGCGCTCAGATCTGCGATCAATGTTGGATTCTGAACCCCCCCGTCCATTCTGCCTTTAATGGAGGGGGAGGGGTCTGGAATGTGTGATAAATGATGCGCTCAGATCTGGGGCCAAGAAGAAAGTGCACAGATCAACGGCTACAGGTGCTTTTCAGACCCCCCCATATGATCTTCTTTTAACTGAGGAGGGGGTTTCAGAATGGTATCTTTCCTCTGGCAGGCCCCTCTTCATATGTGGCAACGATCTAATGGCCCCGAGTCCCATCATCTCCTACTGTCTAACATACCATCGTCACCTCTGGTCTTCACCACCCACCTTTTCTGAAATAGTCACATCCCATAACTGTTGTCAGTCCTTTCCCCCAATTCGCTCATGGAAAACCCCCTCACTATGACCTTTACCCCAATCGGTAGCCTCCATGTCACTCATTTGTATCCCTCAGTCACCGTCACCTGCCATTTCACACTCTAATTTATCTGTTGGCCATTTATTACTAGATGACATATCCGTTAGCCAGTTGACCTGTCTCCTGCACCCAACAGACACCCATTTACTCAAAAATACCCTTTTCTTCCTATTTTCACCATTTACTCACTCATCGCACCAGAGAGATTTACCCCATTTTTTCCTCCGTTACAATCAGTTTCCCCCACCAACAACCACCACGCTAATGTTGTTTTTGCTTGCAGGTACTATTGCAGTAATGGTGCCAAAGTCCAAATGAGCAGAAGGAGAGGAGAATCCGTTCCTCCCACCTCCTATTGACCTTGAGAAGATCCCACTGGTTGACAAAGACTGATTAATCGCAGATACAAAGTGCGATTTTGATTTCACAGACCTTTAGTCATGGCTCAAGGAAGTCTTCCTGGACCAGAGTGATGAAATCCAACTCTGGGAGCCCAACTTACCCCTTTACCTCTTCCCTCAGATCCACCCTTTTCCAGAGTTCTCTCTCAAGTGCCAAGCCCACTACATTCCCAAAAAGAGAGCCATCGTCTCTACGTCTAGAGAGATCCTTTTCCTCATCACGCCCGAACCCATCGACCAAATGATGCAAATCCCCTGAGCCAACTCTGCATCACCCTTCAACCTGGAAATTCTTACAGAATTATACCAAAAAATGACCTTCCCGCAAAGAGCTCAGATATTTGAGATTTTCCTTCCCCCATCTACACAATTTCCCTCCACAAATCCTCCTTATGCTTCTTCCATGTTCTCAAGTAAAGGAAACCAAATCATCTCATCCCTTTGTGCCTTGTTAGGATACTATTCTGATCAATGGGTAGATGGACCCATTTTGGGGTTTTTATCCATCTTCTCTACCAATGAGAAGCACCACCCAGTTTGACTTCAGCACATTCCTGGAGAACAATATTCATGAACAGTTCATGAATTTCGCCATGAAAGGCATGTTCCATTACTCATCCATACTGGCGTACTTGTTCATCTTCTTCCAAGCGGACAAATTCATTTTTTCCATGCAGAAGATGGATGGATATGGTAGACCCCAGACAGTGACAACATGGACCTCCTTGCTCAAGCACAACTCCACAGAGTTCAATTTCAAGGAGTTTATTAATCAATTCTACCACCCTGTGGTAAGTATGCTAGGTGGCAGGCCCAAGCCTCGGATAACTGATGAAGTTCATAGGATCCTACATCTCTCGAATAACGCAAAGACATGGGATTGGTATTTGTACCAAGATTACACTGAGATCAGAGTATACAGGTGCGAGTTGGCACCGTACAAGTTTCCCAAGTATCTGCCTGTCATAATTTTTTCTTTGGAATATATAAGGCAGGTAATAAATTCCGATGATATCCATTTTGTGTCACTGAAGAAAAAGCAACAGCTTAGAATCAAGCGGTAGATTGGCTCCTTCATTTGCAACAATCGTGGCACTGGGGAAGAAGCAGACATGATACTGAGGGAAATGAAATTATTCATGAGCTTCCCATGGCATGCAAGATACCAGATATATAGAATATGCAGAACAGAAACAAAATGCTAGAAATGACACAATAACAGTAAAATATCCAGCATAATCCTCACAATACACAGAAATGATAAACGAAATAGCAATAGAAATAGCACTTTAAATCAGATAGCAATGTTCACAGGCCTCTTCGAGGGGGCAACCTCCAATCGAGTAGCGCTCTGTTACAATAATATCCATGCTAGGGTTCTCATACCCTCGACTCCTATTTATACTAAAAAGAAACATCTAGAGGAAGATCCTTCTAGAAGCGGGAGCTTCTATTAGGTCTTCTTACATCTGCCTTATTCTACTTTATTGAAAGGTCTTATTAATATTGACCTTTATTACATCTGAATACATTGATCTACCTATGTGCGGGTTAGGACCTTAACATGTCCGCCCCCTTAAAAACAG
>JZKD02S1625910.1:196584-210333 GCA_000966675.3 Picea glauca
GTAGCAGCGAAACCCCAAGACCTTGAGCTCTGATACCATATGTTAAGAACCAAATATCAATATAGCATAGAAAATCCTCAGAAAAAGTACTCAAAGCCTTGAAAAAGAGATAATTGTAGATAATAAGCCTCTTTGATGGGGCAACCTCCTTTTACCCCACTTAAATGTTCAAGTACAAGATGATTCAAAACGAAAATGTCTCCTTGGTATATATAGGAGACTAGGAGGTATAATTACAACTAATGGCCTAAAGATAACATAAATAAAATAACATTACTAATATAATATACCCCAATTAAGGGGTAATGATACAATATTAGGGCTTAACATGAAGTGTCTCTTCACTGGCAGGGTCGTCTCCTCAATCTGGGTGGGTAAACCCACCTTTATTATATTTTTGGGTCTCTTAATTAACTGTTGGAGATGACTTCTTATTCTACCTATTACAATTGTCTTTTGACCAATCCGCAAAAGGGGATTTGGTCCTATTACAATATCCAACATGATCAATCCACAATGGGGATTGATCCTATGAATAAAATATCAATAATAATAAGAATACTCTTTGCAGTTACATTATTTCAACAAGGACATACCTTGCTTTGCTGATGGACGGATGTGGAAATGGACCCATGAGATCACTATGAAAAATATCCAAGGGAGAGGAGGCTCTCCTTTCCTTCCCATTTTTGAAATTCTCTTCAGGATGCTTGCAAAGAATGCATCCTTCACAAACCCCTTCAGAAAAGTGAATGTCTAGAAATCCTTTGACCATTCCTTGCTTGGAAATTCGTTTCATGTACCTAAAGTTTAAATAACAAAATTTCTCATGCCATACTCTACTACTATCATCATCATGTGTAAGTAGTAAAGATGAGTCATGTTCATGAAACTTAGTGAATTTATACAACCTTTATTTGTGATCTACCTCACTAATTGCAATAATGGAATTGTCATGCATATCAAGTACAAAAAATGAATCTGATGTAAATTCAACCTTTTTACATGTCCGAGTAATCTGAAAAACTAAGAGAATATTTATAGAAAATTTTGGAGCATGTAAAACATTCTCGAAACTGTCATTAGGGAGTTACACTCTTCCCTCTCTTGCTATTGCTACTAGAGTATCATCTGCCATGAACATAGGTGGTCTTGAGCATGAACTCAAAGAAGTGAAAAATTCCTCTTTGGATGCCATATGATGTGATTCAATAGAAAATTTAATCCATGAATCATATGAAGAATTAATTGCAACCAAATAATGATGATAACCTTTCTTAGGTGCATGGTCTTCTTCCTTTTTCTTCTTGTCTCCTTTAGGAATTAAGTTTCCATGGTTATTATTTTGAAGTACCAATGTGATAAGATCGATTTTCTTCTTCATGCATGTGGACTATTCATGATTTGGTTTATTGCAATAAGTGCACTTCTTCATGTTCTTCATCTTCCCTTTGTAATTTGAAGATTCTTTGTAACCTAAAGAATTCTTGAAGGGTTTGGAATATCCCTCCTTTCCTTTATGTTCATCTTTTACTTTCTATTTTGATTTTTGATTAGATGACCCTTTTCCATCCTACATGGTGAGTGCATGTGATTTGGGTTCCTTAGTTAGACCTGTTTGAATGAGTTTTGTTTTCTCATGTGCTAGAGAATCAATGAACTTCTCCATGGTATTCATTTTCCACTTTGATCCCAAAACATATCTACTAGAATGGAAAGTGGAGACATAGACAATATATTTCGGTTGTAGCTTAGCCAAGATTGTTAGAATAAGTTGGTCATATTGTTTAGACTTATAAGTACCACAATATTCCAAGATCAATATCAAATATTTAAAATTGGTAAAGAAATCGTGTATACTATAAAAACTTTTAAGATCCAAGGTATTCGACTCTACCTCAAGCATATGACCTCTCACATCATCCTAAGCTTCAAAGAGACCTTCCAAGGTGGTCTACATATCATTTTGAGTCTCGCATGTGGAAATATGAAACCATAAATCAGTTGAAATTAATTCAAAAATAATTCATGTGGCCTCATCCTTATGGTTTGCCCATCTAGTCTTCTCAATCGTTGATGTAGGTTCTATTTATGTCACCATCATCAAATTGTAGAATCCTTTTCTTTAGAGTTGTAATTAGGTCTTCATCTTCCATTCAAAATAATTTTACGGTGTGAGAATTATCACCAAAGTTTATTGAAGAATTGGTTTCATATCCATCCCTCTTATTGGTTCTTAAAACCCTTAGAAATTAACCTCAATTTGCAAGTAAAAAGATTGACAAATCACTGCAAAGAGTCAATTTTTGAAGAACTTCACACCCGATGTGAAGGACATAGTGAAACACTATCGCACCCTATGTGAAGGCCACATTGAGACATTGTCGCACCTTGTTTAAGGGTTAAGTGTGACAATGTCTAGAAATTTCCAATTTTATAAGTGTGTCTATGAATGTCGCACCTCTCGACAGGGAGAGGTTGTGACATTGTTAGATAGACAGATTACGCTCTTCAAAACTCCAATTTCTCTCTTCTCTAGCTTGTCTAGTTTGATCCAAGTAGCTCAGATGTGATACCATGCCAATGTTTCATGGAAATATGAAAAGGAGACCTAGATAAAGAAAATACAACTAAAGCATCTAAAGAAAAGAAAGAGAGTTTCAATATGGAAGAATGAGAATTAATATATCCACACTACTGCAATTATACAATCAACGAATCTACAATGAATTACTGATATACACTCATATAGGAAAAACATTCCATAATTAATAAAACTGATCAAGTAGTGAGCTTTTATTAGGAATGGATGCATAATAATGATGGTCTAGAATAGAAAGTCTAAAATAGAACTAGCTCCAATACACTCCCACTGAACTAGTGTGTCAAAAATAGAAATATCTCCAACACCTTCAAGATCAACATCCACATCATCATTTTCTCCAATTTCTGGGATGTTGTTATTCTCTTCATCTTCATTAGAATTTATTTCTAGGGCCATGAACAAAACATATTCTTTAATATCTTCATCACTTTCAAAATATCAATAGTTGTTCTCTTTGGAATAGAGATTCTTCTTTTGTTTCTGGAATTATTTGTTGTCTTGAGTTTTACCCTTTCTTCTTTCATTAGGGTTAAAATTAGATTTATCTTTTTTGTCCCTATTCTTGTAATGAGGACATTTGGAAGAAAAGTGTCCAACTTTACCACAATTAAAACATTTGAAAGGAAGCTTAACTTTATATTTTCCAGTTCCTCTTTGGAGCCTTCTTAAAAAAATGGGTTCCTCTGCATTAGATTCATCATTGGATCTGTCACTTGATATTTATATTCTTCTACTGGTCTTCTTTGAGGCTTTGACTGTTTCTTCTCTTTTAGATATTTTTTCTTGTCCTATTCACATCTCATAAGCTATAATAATTCCATGTAATTCATCCGTTGTTAATTTTTCAAAATATTTTCTATCTTTAAGAGATGGCATCTTAGGATTGAATCGCATAGGAGTTAAACTGATTAATTTTTGCACAATAAATTTCTCATCAATTGTTTCACCTAATCCTCTGATGTTTACAATTCCATCCACATGAAGAACATATGTTGCATTTTTTCTTCGTAATCGATTTCAAGGATTTCAAATTGACTTCTATAAGTTTGTAGTTTCTCTTTCTTATCTTTATCATATACTTCATAATTATTCTACAGTTTATCCCATGTCTCCTTTTCTAATTTACAGTGAATAACTTTGGTGAATTATGATTTTGATAATCCTTCCAAAATTGCATTCATGGATTTTTAGTTATTTCCATTGAACTTTGCACCAATATCAAAAAGTGGATTTTTTGGAGCTTCATAACCATTGAATGATTCCCATACATCATGTCTTGGTGACTACAGATACACTCATTCATATTCTCCAGAAGGAATTATTTCTTCCATCAAATTATGGATATTTTCTTAAGGATAGTCTCTCATGTTTGTCCATGTGAACTATTGGGATCTACCTTCCAATGCCTATATTGGTGTTGAAGGAACATTCTCTAATACCAATTGTTGTAATATTCAGTAATACTAAGAGGGGGCTGAATCAATATTATACAATTTTAATTTTTTCTATGTTATACTGCTTCAAACATATTAGCACTTGTAATTACAAAAAATCATAACAGAGATATATTATCCATAATTATATACCTTAATCAACACATTTATAGTACACTAATGTTGAACTAGAGAAAAGCACTTGAAAATATTCCACCAATAAATATTAATTTATTTCTAAACAAACTTATGTGATAACACCAATCCTATGTAGGAACCAGGTTATAAATAGAGGAAGACACCAATCCTCTTAAGAACCAACTCAATAAATTTAGGCACCAACCTGCAAATAGATGAGGACACCAATCCTCTTGATAACCAACTCCATAACTTTAGGAAGCAACTTGTAAATATATGAGGACAACAATCCTTGTGAGCACCAACTCAATAACTTCGGGAACCAACCTACAAAGAGATGAGGAAAACAATAATCTTCTGAGCACCAACTCATATTTTAGGCACCAACCTGAAAATATATGAGGACCAACTAAAATTTCAGGAACCGACCTACAAATTTAACCTCAAAAATATAGTGATTAGGAAATCAACTCATCCTCCAATATACTGTAATTTTCTTAGACTAATTTTTCCTAAAATAAATCTTAGACCTCAGCAAACAATCCCACATAAACGTTTTTTCTTCATTCATTCTCCGCGTAGTTCATGAGGTATGAACTCATATCCTCTCAATCATTTCATATAGCTAAGTTTATCACATATAAATCACTCGAATGGATCCTCCACATTCTTATATATACCATGTTTTTGACCCCAAAATAACATGTCTACGAGGTCATCTCCAAATCCCCTATTCTCCATTAAGTTGGGCTTACAAATTTACTTGAAAACCCTTCATGAAATACAATATTTGTTTCCTTTTGTTGCACATAATTTATCTTACTAGTTCTCAATTCTTAGTCACCATACAATTAAGTCTTATAATAAACCTTCAACACTAATCATATCTCCAAATTTATAAACAATTTCCTCGATGCACAAGAGTCCTCCAATCGTCTCTTGATTAGATCATAACTGTCAGATCTAGATCACCATTCAATATCCACCATTGATTCATAATCATGTTCATCATGATCATAGGGAGTCTAAAACAATCAAAACTACCTCAGAGTTTGACAATCATCATATTTTTTAGCAACGATTATCGTTGGTTCTCAGAGTCCTCTTCATCGGGGCCTATCCATCAACTCTACTCTGATGGAAAGTACTGCGATGGATCCAATGGTCCTCGTAGTTGGAAATTAATGGTTATAATAGTGTCACCCCATCAACATGCATGATGGTTATATTACATCCCTTAATCCTTTCATAAGTTGGTTAGGTGGGACCCACAAAGATCAATGGTTGTCATTTCATATCATTTGCACGCCAACCTATGGTCCAAATTGATCCTCGAATCTCTTCGTCGGAGTAACACTACTCACAATCCACTCCAACCATTGCTTCTGTGATTAACAATGGACATATGCTAGACATATTAATAACTCACATGATTTCTTATAGTCCTTGTCATTGGAGTATGTATATCTCAATCTACTCCGACCAGGGCATCTCCGATGAATGGTGGGGATTATTCGATTCAATGGACTATGATCGACAATCAATATCTACTCCGACCAAACCTTGCAAGGATTCTACAAATTTGTACTTGATGGCACATGGATCAGTCATTGTGCTACTCATGGCATTGACATTGTAGTTGAACTCATTCTGACATCATCATACTTTTCGGCCATGTTCTGAAATCTGAATTGTAAATATGCTTGTAAATGGACCAATTGATGCATTACACGTGGATTTTTTTGTTGTAAATGTGTTGAGACATACATAGTTTGCAAAGAAAATATGAGAAAAAAGAAGCATGAGAGAAAGAATGGAAGAATTTTCATTAACCAAAAGAATGAAGGATAATTTACACATGATATACTATGTATAACTCAACTAATGCGCACTAGAGGAGAATCCAATACACCATAGTGGTGGTCTAGAGTGATTTGGATAGATACCAACAATTACGGGAGTAAATTTCCACTTAGTCTATTCTCTCACGCAGTTACAGGAGTTAACGACCACCTAATCCAAGTTAACTAGTCTCTCAGTATTCAGATAATTGACTAAAACATATTGAAGTGAAGAGGATATTAGGGAATCATGAGTAATTCTCTAGTTTGGTGATGATCCCAAGGATAATGTGCATTAGTTGGTAATTATCCCAATGTGTCATCTAGACTCCACTCATATAATCAAACTAAAGTCTGATATGAAGAGAATATTCTCCTAGAGGAATATTCTCCCTAGACTATAAGAGAATGAATACTGAATAGTAAACAAGGAAAACCTTAGGAAAAAGAAATCCTAGTTGTGTGTGAAGTATCTCAAACACCCCCATGAACATCACTATGGTGAAAATAAAGAATGGGTCCTGACAACAAGGCCATGTTAGGTACCCAAATACAAAATATACACTAAAATAAACAAAGAAAGAGGGAAAACCTCACCCTCAAATTACAATGTATGTAGAAAAAAAAAAATTGAAAGTTGTTAGGCAACCATTGCCTTCACTCCAAGATGATTATGCAAAGAATGGAACTTCTTCTCGGTGAAGGTATTTGTGAGGATGTATGAAGTATGTTCTACTGAATAACAAAACTACAGGTCGATGATCCCCTCATGTACTAAGTCCCAGATGTAGTGCATGTGGATCTCGATCTTCCTTGTCCACTTCCTTTGAACTCGATCTTTGCAAAACTTTAGAGTGCTTTGGTTCTCACACCAAATGACAATCAGATGATGAAACTGAATGCACAACTCAGTGAGAAAATGTTGTAGCCACATAGCCTGAATGGTTATGTTAACTACCCCTCTGTACTCTACCTCAACTGAAGATAGAGAAATATCATTCTACTTCTTGCTCGAGTAATAGATAAGCCCTGAACCAAGACTAGGTGAGTAACCAAATATGGAATTGTGATCAATGTTATCTCCATCCCATTCAGAATCAATGCATATGATGAGTTCCAGTGTAGATTCTATTTCATAGTG
The DNA here is from genome assembly GCA_000966675.3 of Picea glauca. Lineage (NCBI taxonomy): Eukaryota > Viridiplantae > Streptophyta > Pinopsida > Pinales > Pinaceae > Picea > Picea glauca. Next base: position 203,743 of record JZKD02S1625910.1, read on the forward strand.
ACTCCCAAAAGTGATGGTTCCCTGTACATATCGAAGGATACACTTTGCATCCTTCCAATGTAGTTCATGTAGCTCCTGCATGAACCTAGAGACTTCTCAAACTACATAGGAGAGGACAGGTATGGAGTGTGTGAGATACAACAATCTCCTCACTAGTTGTCTATACATTGTGTTGTCAACCAGTGGAGTGTCCCCTCCATCCTCAAGTTAGATTCCTGATAGGAAAGTAGTCGAGGAAGATTTGCTGTCTGTCATGTGAAATCTCTCAAGGAGATTTTGTGCATACTTGGACTGAGATAGTTTGATTCCCAATGCATTCTAAACAATATCGAGTCCAAGGAAGAAATGTAGTGGACCCATGTCTGGCATTAAGAACATGTCATGCAAAATCCTCTTGACTGCACCAATCACTGAAGTCGAGCAACCGGTGATAAATAAATCATCAACATACATAACTAGGAGTAGAAGTGAATCAGTCATCCTGAGCATATAAAAATTTAGGCCTGACTTACAATGTACAAAGTTTTTTGAAAGTAGGTAGGAGTTCATCTTGGCATACCATTCCCTCGGAGCTTTCTTGAGTCCATAAAAGACTTCTTCACTCGATATACTAAAGATGAATCCTACATAAATCCCTAGGGCTGCTCCATATAGATCTCCTTAGAGAGATCTCCATGAAGAAATGAATTTTTCACATCTATCTGACAGACTTCCCATCCTTTGGCTACTGCAATGGAAAGTGCCAAACATATGGAATCCATCTTCACTACTTGAGCGAAGGTCTTATCATAGTCAATGTCGTGCACCTACTGAAAGCTTTTGGAAACTAGCTTGGCTTTGTATCTACTAACCTGCCCATTTGTTGTGCTCTTGTTCCGATAGACCCATCTGCACATGAAAATTTTTATTCCTACAGGAAGGGGATCCAAATCCAAAGTTTAGTTATCGAGGAGGATGTTGTACTCCTCCTGCATGGTGGATTCTCAAAAGAGATTCTCAACAGCCTTGCCATAGGATTGTGGATCATAATACTGGACGAATAAAATATGCCTAGGTGTCATCATTTTAGTGAAAGTGAGTGCGAGAGGAGGTTCCTCGAAATCAGATCGAATCCTCCTAGAATTAGCTGGATCCCCAAGAAGATATCTTGCATCATGAAGAGTAGTCCTGGCCCACTTGGGCCTCGTCTTTGTTTTTGCATATGCATCTGTATGCACTGACTCTATATCTAGATCATTTGAATCCTATGAATTAGAAATGTCATCTAAAGAAGAGTCACCATGTGCATGCTCATCATCTCTAATAGGTGGAAGAACAAAAGTGTCTGCATGCAGATACTAAGTTGCATGCAAGACACTTTCATCGAATTTGACACTATGCTCAATGATGAGCCGGTCCAAGGAAATGTCAGTGAGTATATATCCCTTCACACCATCGCAGTATCCAACAAAGATACACTACATGCTTTGTGGATCAAGTGCCTTCTTCTTCTTAGAGGGAATCTTGGCCCATGCATGTGAATAGAAAATACGGAAGTGGTTCACTTCAGATTTGAGGCCCCTCCAAGCCTCATATGGGGTCTTATCCTTGACATATCTATGGGGATATTTTTTTTGGATGTAGGTTGCACAATTAAGTACTTCATCCCATAATCATTGTGGAAGTGACTTTCCATGTATCATGCAATATGCCATCTCTTTTAGAGATCTATTTTTTCGCTCAACAACTTTGTTTTGTTGCGGAGTAAAGGAACCATGTGTTGGACCTGAATCTCAACTTCATAAAAAATATTTTGTATTGCATGGTTGACATACCCTCCCCAGTTATCTATTCATAGGAATTTGATTTTCTTTCCTGACTATGTCTCAACAACTTCTTTGAAATATTTAAGGTGTTGAAAGGCCTATGATGTTTTCCTAAGAAAGAAAATCCATGTGAAGCGTGAAAAATCGTCAAAAATAATGAGAACGTATCTTTCTTTACTAATTTATGGATGTGGTAAAATGTCCCACGAGGTCACTATGTATCATATCTAATGGAGAGGAAGCCTTCTGAGTATTTACTTTGTCGAATTTCTCTCAAGGGTGCTTTCCAAGAACACATCCCTCACAAATTCCTTTGGAGAAGTGGATGTGAGGTAGACGATCAGCCATTCCCTACTTGCTAATTTGTTTCATATATCTGAAAATTAAATGCCCATACCTTTCATTCCATATCCTACTTCTTTCATCAACATGGGTAAGAAATAATGTAGAATCTGGTTCAATAAATTCATAAAATGTGTAGAGTTTTGATTGATGATTTACCTCACTGGTAGAAACCCTATCATTGGTTTGCATGTCTTAGATATCCACTTCATCAGGTGTGAATATGAATATTTTTATTACATCGTAGTTTTTCATCTGATACACAGAGAGAATATTGACATAATGTTTGTGAATGTGTAGCACATTCTCGAATCTTTCGTCTGTGACTTCAATTCTTCATTTTCCAATGAACTTGACTACATAGTTGTCCCCCATCAAAATAGGAGGACATTTTCATGCATCCATTGAAGATCAAAGTTATTTTCTGGATGCCATGTGGTGTGATGCACTTGAATCTACAATCCAAGCATTGGGAGAGGAGTTGATGGAAATCAAAGCATGGTTATAATTTCCTTTTTTGGGATTCGAATCTTCTGGCTTCTTCTTCTTGGCACCCTTGGGGATGAGATCTCCAAGGTTTTTTTTTCTTAAGTTTTTGGGACACTTGATCTATATGTTTATGCATACATACAAATTATGGATGGAATCCTTTATGTTAGTAAGTGCATTTCTCCCCTTTTCTTCCCTTTCAACCTTTGGATCCAGAGGCATCTTTGAAGGGTTTTGAGTACCCTTCCTTCTTTGGATTTTCATGCACTTTAATTTTCTCATTGTATTTATATTTTTGATTTTGATGACCACTACCATAATGCACAATAAGTGCATGCATCTTTAGACCTTTGATTTTTCCCATTTTCATAAGCTTGTTCTAATATTGTGTCAAATATTCAATAAAGATCTCAAGAAAGAGAATATTCTAGGTGGCTCTAGAGGTGAGCCTAACTGAATGAAATGTGGATACAAAAACTAAGTATTCTAGAACAAGTTTGGGGAGAATGGTGAGAACCGTTTGTTTCTCCTCCTTAGATTTATCAACCGCACAAGCCTTGAGTTGGGACATCAAATCCTTATATTTGGTAAATAAATCTTGGATATTGTTGAAGGATTTTGGATCCAAAGTGAGCAATTCCACCTCAAGAATGTGTCCCCTCATCTAATCCTATTTTCCAAAAATCCCTTCCGTGTTAGTCCAGGCTTCATTGGAGGTTTTACAGAAGGATATGTGAAAGAGGAGTTCAAGAGAAATGAGACTGCAAACAGTTCCAAATGCTTCATCCATTTGATTCAGATACTTGGATCTTTCTATGGTTGATGTGGGTTCGGTCTCTATTTCCATGGTTAACCTATATAATCCTTTGCCTCTTATATGCACTATAATCTTAAAAATGAATTCTTTTGGAAATTCCATGTTTCTGATGTCTTCAATCTTTGGTACCTACAAAAAGAATCTAGTGCGTCATTTTATAGAAATATGCCATCTCTGATAGCATGTAAATTTTTTGAACCTGCAAAGAATAGATATAGCTAGCAAATGACATATACAGTTTGTAGAGAAAATATGAGAAAAGAGAAGAAGGAGAGAAAGAATGGAAGAATTATCATTAACCAAAAAAATGAATGATAATTTACACATGATATACTCCATATAAATCAAATAATATGCATTGGAGGAGAATCCAATGCACCATAGTGGTTGTATAGAGTGACCTGGACACACACCAACAATTATGGGATTAAACTACCACCTAGTCTAGTCTCTAAGGAATTTACTGGAGTTAACTGCCACATAGTCTGAGTTAACTAGTCTCTCAGTCTTCAGTTAATTGACTGAAACATAATGAAGTGAGGAGGAGATAAGAGAATAATGAGTAATTCGATAGTTGTTGGATTACTGAGAAGGGGGGTGAACCAGTAATAGAGTAATCTAATCTTTTTTAACCATATAATGTAGGTGTTATATCAATGTAGCATTATCATCCAATATTTTCATAGTAAATAAACAATGAACAAATGAACAATCATACACATACACAATACACTAGTCTTTTTACATGGAAACCCAAAGCGGGAGAAAACCACATAATGATTTTTTCTTATATGTCTTGAATAATTACATTCATTGGAAGCACCAACTTCCTTTGTTTTCTAGCTGCAACTAGAAGGAAGCTCTAACCCCCTAGTTTCCCAGGCTACAGCCTCAGGGAAGCTCTAACTCCCTAATTCTCTAGATACAACTAGAAGGAGGCTACAACCCCCTCTGCTCTCCAGCTACAACCAGAATGTGGCTACAACCACCTTTCCTTGCCACGTCCAACCACCCTGACGTATAAGTAGAATGATGGCACCACTTTCACACTATCACTGTGAAATATATTGTTGTAAATATGTACCAATCGACTTGCACCAAACAAATTGTACCAATAACCTAAACTATGCATCAACCATGAATCAACATGTACCTCAAAATGTACCATAAACAAGTGCATCAACCATGCACCAACCTGTACCTCAACCTCAACCAAAATACCTCATCAATTTCATCATCCAAATATGATTTGTAAATATGTAATAGACTTCGTGTATATGATCACATACTTGCAAACCTTCCTTAACTTTAATAACAAGAGACTAACATTTTCATCAAACTTTACTTTAGTCTTAGATGACTGGTTTTGCATTAGTCAACAACCCTAACTTGGAATAATCATAACTATGTACTTGTAATGAATAAAGATCTGAAAATAGTACACAATGTTCTTCATTGTGTTTTATACAATTCCTCCAGGTGTCACTACTTGGAACCTCTCAGAAAAGGAGTTATAGAAAAAATGACATAACTTGTTGAATTATGGATTATTCTAGAGAGAGAACATGTAGATCGTGCCAGGCGCATAATATTTGTTGTGAAAATATGAAAATTGTACACAAAATAATAAAGACTTTACTCTAACCAACACATTTTGTCTTACTTAATTTGGATCGTTTATGAAGAATTTATGACATTTTTACCCGAAACCCCTATTTTAGACTAGTTTCAGGACTACCCACAAACTCTATTTTCCATGGAGTGTAACTCCAAAAGTACAACAACCCACAAGTTGAAATTTGTACCACAACTACTTGTATATGTTTCCTCAATTTCCTCCCAATTTCACGGTCTGAATCATTCTAGAACAAACGTTATTGTGAAAATGGTGAGATGGCCTGTAAATAACATACCTTAGAAAGCATCATCAAAAGAATTTATCCTCCTTTGAATTTCTGCCTTATTTACTTCACCTTCCCTCTGAAACTTGGCTCAGATATCCTTTGGTTACCTCAGTGACCTATAGATATTCAATATTCTCAAGTGTAATTGAAATGAGAGAGTCTGGCCTCTTATTTATACTTTCATGAAGCTTCCTTAGAAGCATCTTCTAGACCATTTTGTCCACATAGCCACTTTGTCCACATAGTCACCTATGTCCAACTTTGCCCAATTTGCCACTTGTCCATATATCCAATAGTCACTTGACTACTTAACCCATTTTCCTCATTTTAGAGTTAACCTTATTATAACCACTTTCCATAATTAGAAATTTCTCCATTTACTTTATTATTTAAATAATCCTCATTGACTTTGTCACTTCACTTTATTATTTAAATAATCCTCTATGACTTTGTCACTTCACTTTATTATTTAAATAATCCTCTTTGACTTTTTCACTTTACTTTATTATTTAAACAATCCTCTTTGACTTTGTCACTTCAATTTATTATTTAAATAATTTCTTCTTTGCAAGAACTTTGACTTCTTTGACCTTTTGGGGCTTCAAGCCAACAAATGAGGGTCCTGCAACTTCGTAAGGCCATAACTCTCAAACTGTTAGGATTTATGTGATGTTACACATACCACCAAAAATGGCATGGCATGTACTATCCATATAGAAAAGTATTACCTGCAAATATATCAAAAATGATACCATTATACATCAAACAAACTTGGGTCCATTAGCCAAACCTTTGTGCTACCAGAATTTTCTACCAGACTTTCTTCAAGGGTTGACATCAATGAAAGCCAACCCAATTAATAAACAATATCCCCCTTTGGCATTGATGGCAACACTATGATGTAATACTGAAATCATATCACTCATGCTCCCCCTGGAACCATGCTTGAATCTCTGTGACCAATGCTCCCCCTGGACCCATGTCTCTGTCCTCTACATCTAATAAATATCTCCCCCTTTGTCATCAATGGAAAGGGTATCTTTCCATTTTCATCTGCTCCCCCTAACTGACTTGTCTAATATCCCAACCTGAACTGTCCTCTTTATGGTGATTCCTCGTTGTTTGCACTCTTTTCGTCAATGTGTGAGCAAAAAGTGAGTGCTTACATGCCTAGTTGGGCTCTGCTAGTCATGACAGCTGTATGTAAAAAGGTTAGAAAGAAAACAATAGAGCT
>JZKD02S1625910.1:241432-257667 GCA_000966675.3 Picea glauca
ATGAATACCTATTTACAGTCTCTGCTCACTCACCTTGGTATGCAGACATTGCTAACTACTTGGTTGTAGGGAAGTTACCACCACACCTATCCCACCGAGAGAAAAGAAGAATCATTCATAAAAGTGCTCGGTATAGTTGAATAAGTGGGTGTCTTTTCCATACAGAACCTGATCAAGAAATCCAAAGGTGCATTAGAGAAGATGAGGTGTATGATCTACTAAAATCTTGTCATGATGGCCCTTGTGGAGGGAATTTTGCTGATAAGAGAACATCACATAAAATTCTCAGGATAGGGTACTATTGGCCCTCACTCTTCAAATATGAAAAGAAATATGTCCAGGCCTGTGATAGCTGCCAAAGAGTAGGACAACCTAATTATAGAGATGAAATGTCATTAAACCCCCAGATAGTACTTGAACCATTTGAAAGATGGGCCTTAGACTTTGTAGGACCCATCAACCCACCATCCAATCAAGAAGTTTACATAGTGGTCTGCACAAACTACATGACTAAATGGGTAGAAGCCAAAGCACTCCATAGAGCGACCAAAGAAGCAGTTATAAATTTCTTATTTAAAGACATCTTCATCAGATTTGGAGTGCCAAGAGAATTAGTTACAGATGGAGGACCTCCTTTCACTTCTCATGGTTTTAAAGCCACCCTTCAAAAATATCATATTCAGCATAGAATGACTACAGCATACCACCCCCAAGCCAATGGACAGGTGGAAAGAAAAAACAAAGTAATAGAAGCCATTCTCACAAAAACAGTGAAGGAAAACAGAAAGGATTGGTCCTACAGGCTCCCTGAAGCATTATGGTCCTACATAACTACCTGGAGAAATACTACAGGATTCTCTCCCTATGAATTAGTCTATGGAAAGAGTGTTGTCTTTCCTGTGGAATTTGAAATAAAAACCTTAAGAACTGCTTTATCTATCAATCTTGATTTGACCGATGCATAGATAGCCAGGTTGCAGTAGCTTAATGAATTGGAGGAGAAAAGACTAGATGCAATTCAGCATACAACCATAATTCAACAGCAAAGATCAAAATTGCATGACAAAACTATCAAGAACAAGCAGTTCCAAAAAGGTAATTGGGCCCTACTATATGACTCTCGGTTCAAAGAAATTTAAGGGAAACTGTGCACAAGATGGCTTGGACCTTACGAAGTAGACACTGTTTTCCCCAATGGAACGATAAGGCTCCTCATAATCGATGACTCCAAAACATGGTTACTTGTAATCATCGGCTTCGTCTGTACCAACGCCCTATTTCCAAAGAATATTTTAAGGCCACATGCAGGGCAGACTCCCATTACCTCTTCTTAGAGGGGGATTCTATCCCTCATTGCAATTAATTCTTTTAAGTTATTTTCTTTAGTATTAGATTAGATTTTATTTTCTAATAATCCCTGTCAAGAAATACCATGTTACAATCAATTTTTGCAGATTCTCGATCAAAGCACAGGACACTAGGGAATGGCGATCCTACTTCACAAAGACACAAGCTTCCCCTATTGTTGAAACACCACGTTCAGCAACCCCACACCTTTTTCCCTCATCATTGTTTAGCAATCTTTCACCATTTTCCCCAGTGCTGAAACACCACTGTTCAATGACTTTTGTTTTTCCCCTATTACTGAAACACCACTCTCAGCAACCCCACACCTTTTTCCCTCATCACTATTCAGTAATCTTTCACCATTCTCCCCAGTGCTAAAACACCACTGTTCAACGACTTTTTGACTTTCCCCCATTGCTGAAACACCATCGTCAGCAACTTTTCGCTACAGTTTGGAAATTCTTCACATTTCCTCATTGACGAAACAACACCGTCCAGCAATTGTTTCGCCCCTTCTTTCCTGTTGCTGAAACACCAACTTCTCAACATTATTTGGCAGCAAGATTTTGTGTTCTCATGTTACAATTTGTCCTTCTAGTCAACAAATCCTTGATACAATTCATCTAACAAATCAAAAGTCTCTGCCATGACCACTTTAGAACTATCATGGATAGACATTATATTTTGTTTGCAGCACGAATCAGAAGGTAAGGCGAGGTATGTAAATTTTATGTAATACAGTTAAGCTATAGTTAATGAGAAGATTCCAAATCATTATGACCACTCGAGTGAAATCATTATTAGCTGCACTTGACGGGGGGGAGGACATAACAAACTTTTATGCCATCATTTCACATGAATTCACCATCACCATTCCTATTTCACCATCCTTTCATTCGTCTCACCACCATTTGCATGCCTCCACTCGAAAAACTTACTCTGCACAGAAGTTGATACTCAAACTCTTTGACGATGTATTTTACCGAGCTGATAGCTATGGGAGGCTCTATTATACGGTACGAACCTGCCACGACAGCCCTGTTAGAACACTATCTAGTAGCCTATCAAATTTTTCTACAGGCAGGATGGCTCGGTTATTTTCAGAGACTCTAGTGGTATGATCAGCAACAGGTTCTCCAGTTTGCTCAAAACCTCCAGGAGGACTATCCCATTGTTCAAGGGGTTCAGATCTCAGTTACAAAAGAAGATATAGCACAGGTTTTGGGTCTCCCTACCAATGGAATTTGCATGTTTAGTCGCAAACACGTCATCATGAATGCCCAGCAGGATTTCCTCTTGCCAGGGGAACAAATTGAACCCAAAGGCCGGGGTGTCCGACTTAGATCGTTGTCGCCTCCATGGCCAGAAGTTGCAAAATTCGTCAAACACTACCTTACGTGTGAAGGCCAGTACCAGGTAGTCTACTAGCACGATTTTGTCCTATTGTCTCATTTACGACATAATAGATTAGTAAACATTCCTTATTATTTTCTTGGCTGCCTTAAAAATATGTCGCACTACAGTAAAAAGGTAAAAAATCCTGCTCTTTCACTCACCCATCACCACCTCTTCCAACTGCTTATTCAAAGGGGTTTTGCCCAACATAACCCTCCACTAAAAAACCCACCCAGAAACCCCCTAAGAAGCTATTGAAATTCCTGAAAATCTCCAGGAACAGCAACCGCAAAACCCTCCAGACTCTCTAGAAGTACCTAACAGTCCGCCTACAGAACCAATCAATCCAATTAACCCCCCTACCATACCAAACCTGCCCCACACTTTACCAGAATCATCCATTCTTGCCCTGCAAATTCTTATCAATGATTCTGAGCCAGACAATTCTCCCTACCCCATCATTGAGGAAAAACCCACACGTAAACGAAAGCAAATTCCTTTCTTCTCAACCTTCTTACAAAGAAAATGAACAAGGGATTCAATAAGGCTAGACATTATTGCCACAGCCCTAGACTCCCAACCCATCAGACTAATACCTCGTACACCCCTAACCTCTCAAATGATAGAATCTTTTCCTATTCCATCCACAGGCACTGAAACACAAGAACTAGATGCCCAGGGTATTGTGACATCATCTCCTTCAAATTCAGTAGCTGAAACAAAAGAACCAGCTACTCATTCAGTAGATGAAACACAAGAACCAGCTACTCATTCAGTGGCTGAAACATAAGAACCAGCCATAGCTTCCACACAAGAACCAGCTACTGCTGACACACAAGAACCAGCCATAGTTGTCACACAAGAACTAGCTACAGCTGAAACACAAGAACCAGCTGCTGATACTTATACTGAGATATAGGAATCAGAAGTCCAGGGTGCTGCAACATTATTTTCCTTACATCAAGAAGATGAAACACAAGAATTAGCTGCCATTCCTGTAGCTGCTCCACAAGAACCAGCTAATGAGGCGGTGACTGCTACAAAAGAACCATTCATCCCTCAACCAAAACCAACAATGGCCTCTGTCTTGCAGGAAAATGAGTTCCTAAAGTCTGAGCTGGAAGCATACAAGCAAGAGCTAGCCATGGCAAGGGAATCATATGAGAAATAACTTAACTTGCACACCCTAGCTCGCCTAGCAACCATGTCAGAAGGGACAACAATAGAGAGCCCGTGTAAAGACTATATGTGCAATCAATGTGGGGATATCTACTATCAAGCAGGCTACAAAATAACTCAAATTCCAATACCAGGAACTCCCCCTGCACCTTCAACTTCTCCAGTCAAAGAAGAACACCCTACTATTACACAAGAACTAGAAGGGCCTCCCAAGATTAAGACTGAGCCCTGCCCTGCAACAAATGTCAAATCTGAAACCTCTATTTTTGTTAACAAGGTTGTACAAACAGTGTCTACTGAGGAGTCTGCCCCTCCCAGCCAGATCAATATCCACACTTTTGTGGAACAGTCTACTCAGACCTTACCTCACCCCACTACTTGCAACACTGAAACACAAACTCAACCATGGGATGAGAAGCCAATAATACAGAAATGGAAGAAAGAGTATGTTGCTACACAGGCCAAAATCCTGCAAGAGCACAGATAGATCTGGATAAATCATACCTACTCAAATTGGGAAGATTTGGAGTAGACATGCTAGGAAGCTCGTGCCCTTAAGAAGCAGAAAAAAGAGTTAAAGAGAAGATTGGCCCTGGTATTTGACTTGGCCCAAAAGCTATTGGTTGCAAGGAAACCATCTTGCAATTACTCATTGTTCCTTATGGAACAACTTACATGGTTTCAGATCAAATCAATCACAGAAGACAGACCTCATGCAGTGCTACAGCCAGTAGATTTTCTCAAAACCTTTGCAGAGGCCTCTGTTATGGATCATCACCTCCTCTATGAGGCATATTTCCATAATGAGGCCATCCCTAAAAACAAGCAGTTGAACCTTAATCCTCTTGTCGGGGACATCCAGATTCGGGCATTCACATCCTTTCTCCACAATCAGATTATATGGTAGGATGACTTCCTGGCTGCCAAGCACAATGAAGATAACCACCTTCTCTGGATAAGACCAGAACCACAAAATGCAACCACATTTGTTACACAATACTATGAGTTTTTAAAGACACCAGGGATGACTAAACATGTTCAGCAACTACAATCAACAATGCTACAGGATCGTCAGCACTTCATCAAATCCACGGAGATTGCTTCCCTCCAGGAAAACAACTTGTTTCGGCAGCAATCCACTGAGAAATGACAGGAACACAATCCTTTTAGCCCTACTAATCTGGAGATAGCAATCTCCAGGGTACCTAACTACATCCAGTGTGTTCAACAATGTGCTGAAAGCTGGATAGGGTACCGGTTTTATTTTCCTATCCTTTGGTTTCCAATAGAGAGATATCAAATCCATTTTAAGTTTCCTAAGAAGACAGAAACAATAGCTTGGAAAAGGTTACAACGTGTCCAAGGGTTCAGAGCTCCAACAGACAGTACCTCCCACAACTACTGCTTGAGTAACTTGCACGCTTAGAGTCGGTAATCAGACTCTGATTCAGAGTGAAGTTGCCTGAGGACATGCAACATTTTAAGTTGGGGGGGATGTTAGGACCACACAATGTACCATTTTACCTATACTTTTTGCCACTATTACACTATTTTTCACTCACATTTAAACTCATATTATCACTTTATCCTATCTTTCCAAAGGTATACAACGTCTCTTCTCTTTACTATACATTTAATCTGTTTTGCATATAATTTTACATCACTCTTGTACTTAACCATTGATTAGAAATGTATAAGTGCTGAAACAGTTCAAACTGTAGATTAACATTGAGGCCTATTGTTAAAACAACTCAGAAGCTGTTACACAGTCCATAATCGACAATGCTGAAACTCAGAAGTTGTTACACAGTCCATGGTCGACGATGCTGAAAATTAGAAGTTGTTACAAAGTCTGTAGTCGACGATGCTGAAACTCAAAAACTGTTACACAGTCCGTGGTCGACGATTCTAAAACATAGAAGTTGTTACACAGTCCGTGGTCGACGATGCTAAAAGCTATTATACAGTCTGTGGTCGATGATGCTAAAACACAAAAGCTGTTACACAGTCTGTGGTCGACGATGCCAAAGTTGTTACACAGTCCATGGTCAACGATGTTGAACGCACACAGATTGACTACACAGTCAGAACGCAAATCCCGTGGTTGAAATAGCCTATGATTTGCGATGCCGAAACAACATACAACAACAGTAACAAGAAACAAATAAAGAGCTGTTACTCCAGCCATAACAACAACACCCCACTCAGTACTTGTAATAGAATTTTGTTGTGGAAGACTAGGAGACCTTATTCCAGTTTGGAAAGTCAATATGACTAAGAATAGGAACCAGATATACACTCGTAATTTGTTAATCAATTGTATCGAAGGGATTTCCCTCTTTAAATAAGAGGAAATCACCATTCGAAAGGTCAGTTTTTTTTTATACTAAGAGACTTTTTAGAGAGAAGGACATACTTCAGATCAGATTGTAATATGATACATTGATAGATGAATAAAATACTGTTCTGAGCATTTCTCTCTAGCCCTTTTCGTTCAAGGGAATCTTGTGAGAAGGGAGGGCCCACCTTCTTCACAAGATTCACCCGTTAGTTTTATATTGTGTTGGTGTGATTTTTGTTTATGCCTTGAATGATCTTTGTTTTTCTGAAACACTAATTTAATGAATTCTGCTTTGCTGAAACACTACTGAACTCTGTCTTACTGAACGTTACATTGTTTTCATGTGGTTCATGCTTCGGTAATTGTTAATCATTTTAGTTGGCAATCTTGTGTGATGAATTTATGGAAGTTTGGTAATCAGAGACTGGTGTTGAAGGTTCCTTCTTAAAGGAAGGGATTAAGGGTCCTGTTCTCTGTTAGAAGTAGTCAACCTTCAATTATTTTCATGAGTGTGCTAATCAGAGACTGGTGTTGAAGGTTCCTGCTTAAAGGAAGGGATTAAGGGTCATGTTCTCTGTTAGAAGTAGTAAACTTTCAATTGTTTTCATGAGTGTGATAATCAGAGACTGGTGTTGAAGGTTCCTGCTTAAAGGAAGGGATTAAAGGTCCTGTTCTCTGTTAGAATTAGTCATATTTCAATTATTTTCATGAAAGTGTGTTAATCAGAAACAAGGAGCTGAATTTCCTTCTTGGGAATAGGGTCATGTTCTCTGGTTACAGAATAGTTGTTCTTTCCTGTTGTAGTTATTATTTTTAATGTAATCCATGATTCTTTAGATTAATCATCTCTTTAAGCTCTGCAATAGGTAGGTTTATTTCCTGTAATTCAAGTCAGAACTTCAGTTTATTCAAGGCAAGTGTGATTAATGTAGTTTTTAATACAACTCTAGGTTGCTTTTGAGATTGAGCATATATAGTGTGTATTTACCTTTGAAATAAACAGACTTCCCTGGGTTGACAATTTATGTAGCACTTAATTGTTTATATTAAATAAGCAATTATAGTGACCAACACCTGCATCTTCACGAGTACACCCAACTGTCCATGTTTCATGCTTAAAGAAGGTTATAGGTGATAGGATCCCAGTTCAAACTATATTGACATAAATTGACGAGGAAGGAAAAATCATATTGGATCCTGAAGCCATCACTAACACAAGAATGCTCCAACTGAGGAATAGATCCATTTCAGAGTATCTCATTAAATGGAGGAAACTATTGTTGAAGATTCCACTTGGGAAGATGAGTCTTTTATATAGAAGCATTCAGAGTTACTCAAGCATTGCAGACAACACTTGTGTCAAGGGGAGGGGCATGTTAAGCCCTAAATAGTGGCTCATTACCCCTTAATTAGGGAATATTATATTAGTAATGTTATTTTATTAATGTCATCTTTAGTCCATTAGTTGTAATTATACCTCCTAGTCTCCTATATATACCAAGGAGACATTTTCATTTTGAATCATCTTGTAATTGTACATTTATGTGGGCATAAGAAGGTTGCCCCCTTAGAGAGGCTTATTATCTGATTTTCTTTCTTTTTCAAGGTTTTGAGTACTTATTCTGAGGTTTTTCTATGCTATATTGATATTTGGTTCTTAACAGAGAGTGCTAGGTGTGTTTGTTCTGGTGAACAGATTCTTCTTCTAGTCTCAAATCCTATATCTTTGTTTTCGATAATCTGATTTGAACGATGATTCTTCTGTACTCGTCTTCTAGGTGTCTTTGGAGGAACTTGTTGAGATTTCTCTTATTCTTTTTTTGGATGCTCTTCATCTCCTCCTTCTACTTCTTTATCATCTTCTGATTCTTCTTCGTAAAGTTGTTCCATTGATTCATTTTCTTCTTCCTTTAATTCTTGTCTACCTAATTCATCAATTGTTACGTTGATGCTTTCCACAACTTTTTTCAATCTTAGGTTGTAACACTTGTATGCTTTCCTTGTACTTGAGTAACCAACAAGTAGTCCTTTGTCCACACGAGAGCCAAACTTTCCCATTCTTCCATCTTCTCTTTTGATGCAACATTTGCTTTTAAAAGCTCTGAAGTGCTTCACATTTGCTAGTCTTCCTTTCCATATCTCGTAGGGAGTTTTGTTAGTGTTGTTTATGAACATTGCTTTGTTTTGAATGTGAACTGCTATATGCACTTCCTATGTCTAAAATATATATGTCAATTTGGAATTCATTAGCATTGTTCGAGCCATTTCGTATACTGTATTGTTCTTTCTTTCGACAACTCTATTATGTTGAGGTGTCCTAGCAACAAAGAATTGCTTTTTTATTCCATGTCTGCTACAGTAGTCCATAAAATCCTTTGAAGTGAACTCTCTTCCATTATCATATCTCAAGCATTTGATTTTTGAATCCATTTCATTTTCAACCATTTCCTTGTAGACCTTGAAGTTTTCAAAAGCTTATGACTTATTCCTGAGAAAGAAAATGACAGTCATTCTTGTATAATCATCAAATAATAACATAAAACATTTCTCACCTTTTAAATACTTTGTTGTAGTTGGTCCAACTAGATCAGTATGCACAATTTCTAGTGGTCTTGTCGTTGAATATTATTTTGATTTAAACATGGTCTTTGTTTTCTTTCCTTGTTGACAATGCTTGCATAAAGTGTTGGTTGGTTTCATGATCTGGGGCATTTCTCTAACTTCTTTCCTTTTACTGACTTTGACAAGGTTATCAAAATGGATGTGACCCATTATTTTTTTCCATAGCCAACTTCCATCTTCCTTTCCTAGGAAACACTTTTCATTTCCAATTTCACTTAATACATATATGTTGCTTGAAGTTATCACAGTTGTTGCAATCCATTTTTCTGAACCTTCTTTTCTTATCTCACACTTTTGTGAGTCAAAAGTAACTTTATGACCTTGGTCACACATTTGACACCCACTTATAATATTATGTATCATATCTTCTACTAGTAGACCATTTTCTTCCTTGGTATTCCTGTTCCAAATTTTGACTATGCATTTTCCAATTATTTTAGTTGAATCTTCATTTCTGAAGGAGACTGGTCCATCTCTTTCCTTTCTTAATATAAAAAACCTGTCTTTATCACCTACCATGTGTTTTGAACAACAATTGTCAATATACCAACCATGTTTCTTCTGATTAGCTTGTAGAGTGATTGTGCATTCTTCATTGGTATACTGATTCTTCTTTCTTATCCATGTCATTTTCTGAGGTTCATGTCTGTGACTCTTATTGTTCTATTGTGATTTTCTAGGAGGGAATGTCATTCTACAATCTTTGAAAATGTATCCAAAGTAGTTACATTTGTAGCATTCCACTTCATTGCTCAAAGATTCAAACCTGTTGTAACTTCTTCTCTATGTTTCGCTACGCATTCTTGGATAACCCTTTTGTGTATGACTTTCAAAGTTGTTTGTGTTCTTGTTGTTAGCTCTTCAATTCACAACTTTATGTACAAAATTATTACATGCATAACATAAACCAAAAAAATATAGTTTATGTTACACATCAAAATTACTCATTATGACAAGTGTCGCATTTTGGTCACAAGTGCCGCAAGTGTCAGAAAAAGAATACTGCCATCCAGTCTATATCGTGCTTATAACGACATTGGAAGGACACTTGAAACACCTCAAACAACTGGTTTGGAAGAAGAGGAATGGGTTAATAAAGTTTATAAACATTTTTCCACTAGAAAATCGACTCAAAATACATTTTTGGAGAGGAGTGCTCCCCTATACACTAGCAGGGACCATTGGCGCTCTGTTCACCCTTTTAGGGGAGCACTATAGCACTTTGGTGCCCCTTTTGGGGGAGCGCTACCTTTTCTGACTGAGTTTTGACTTGTTGAGAAAAATCATGAAGAGATCCCTTCAATCTCTAAAGGCAATTGGATTCGAATCCTTGGTCAAGCCATGATCTTAGGGAAGATCCATAACTGAAGGAGGAGAATCCTCAACTTACCCCAAATATGTCTCAAGTGGTTGGGCCTCTCCAAGCCTATCTGAGGAGGCCTTCTCATGGTGAAAGGGGATGGAAAGTATTGTGAAGCATGTAACTTATGATCTCATGAGGAAGATGTCATTTGGAACATCAACATTCTGTGTGTGGTCTGTTTAAGAAATAGTTTGGACAAGGAGAGCTTGATGAAGCTGTTACACTCACATCCATGGCTGTAAGTAATACTTTGTTCTCATTAATACAATCAAAGCTTGGCCTGTTTCTTTCAAACTTGTACTTGTTCGATATAAGTTTTTCTACAGTATATGGATCTATGTTTGATCTAATCTCAGTAGAGTAGAAAGTCTTTTGTACCTTTGTTTGTTTTGCAGGACCTATCAAGGAGCTCCAGATTGAAGCTCAGCCCGAACTTTGCAAGGAAAAACATCATTCATAAGGTACATATATTTCTCTTTCTCTTTCTATTTCATTCATTAGCTTGATTATATCTAAAAGAAAGTCAGTGCCCATGTTAAGCACTTTCTGTCTTGGTCTTAGGAGTCTAGGGACCTCGAGAGACTCCACTTGTCTGCAAGGGGAATTCTCCTCAATAGTTTGATACTTGGGAGTTGAAGATCTTCTGACAGGCGGTATTCTTATGAATTTTTCTTATTACTGGGGCCTATATGTTTCTTTCAGTCATTGATTCTGAAATTTAAATCTTCTTGGTGGAGGAGTGTCCTTGTAATTTTCTTTGTAGACCTTCATATCCCCTTCGATTATTTCTGCATAGATTTTTGGATGTGTTTCTTGTTCTGTTGTTTTGGAGCTTCATCCCTTTTATATCTGATTGTATCCAAGTCTGGACTTGTCATGATGAGGTTTTTGACTATTGATAATGTCATTCAAAATTTTTGAGTTGCTATGCATATATTTCTTTTGAATATCCTTGCTTAATATGACAATTTATGCTTCCAACTTTCCAATGAGTATGTCTCTTCCTTCTAGTTGTTCTTTGATTGTTTCTTCAATTCTTTTATCTTATTAAATTTGAACCTTCAAATTTGTGACAATTTGTTATAGTTCTTGAGTGTGCTCTTTCTTCTCTAGTTTCTCTTGTAGTTTCTTGTTATTATTCTTTTCTCTTCTGATAACTTCTATGGCACACTACAATTCTTCTTGGTAGTCAACTTATGCCTTTTCATATTCGTCTTCGGACTCTTCATATTCTTCTTCAGAGTCTTCTTATTCAGAGTCTTCTTTATTAGTTTCTTCTATTGCCATGAATATAACTCTTTTTGTCTCATTGTCACTGACTTCATCTTCATCTGAGGATGATATGTCTTCTTTGGTGCATAAGCTTTTCTTGAAAACTTTCTTTGTGGTTCTTTTTCCTTTATATGTTTGTTTTCTATTTGAGTAACCTTCATCATTTCTATTTTTCTTATGAGGACATTTTTTTATCAAAATGACCAATACCATCACAATTAAAACTAATAAAATGAATCTTACCTCTATACCTGTTGTTGGTTCCCTTGTTCAATCTTTTGACAATGTTGGCCACTTTTTCATCATCTTCTGAGACATCAATGTTGCTACTATGTTCTTTTTCTTTTTTCTTTCCCTTTTTCTTTGACCTTTTGGATTCTTTGAAGGATGCTTATTTTATATCTAGATTTTCCTATTCAGTTCTCATTTCATATGTTGTGAAGATTCCATGTAGCTCGTACATGCTTATTGAGTTTATATCTGCTCTTTCTTCTAGTGTTGATATCTTAGGGTCAAATATCATAGGAAGAGATCTTAGTCCCTTTTGACCAATTACAGATTCTTAGATTTCTTCTCATAATCCCAATATTGTATTTATTGTTTTATCGACTCGTAAAAGGTAAGATGCAATATTCTCATCTTCCTTCATATTTAGTTGTTTGAACTGACCTATGTAAGTTTGAAGCTTTGCTTCATTGACTTATGAATATTCATCATAAATATTTAGAAGTTTGTCCCAAATCTCTTTAGCAGATTTACAATGTGCAACTTTGGCGAATATTGATTCTCCAAGACCATTCAGAAGTGCATTTGTGGCTTTGGAATTATTCTAACCTAGTTTCACTTCTTTGTCATTTGTCGGATGAACTGTTGGTGTTGTGTATTCATCTACAATTTATTGCCAAATTTCAAATGCCTATGCCTGTATATATGTCTTCATCCTTATGCTCCAAATTGCATACTTTTTTCCATAAAATTGTGGTATTCCATTTTTATACATGTTGTTTCTCTCCATGATCTACCTTTCAGTGGTTAAACTGATTTCTAAAGGAACCTTCTCTGATACCAATTGTTGGATTACTAAGGGGGGGGTGAATCAATAATAGAGAAATCTAATCATTTTTAACCATAAAATGCAAGTGTTATATCAATGTAGCATTATCATCCAATATTTGCAAAGTAAATAAATAATGAACAATTGAACAATCATTCACATACATAGTACACCAATATTTTTACATGGAATCCCAAAGCGAGAGAAAACCACAAAATGATTTTTCTTATGTGTCTTGAAGAATTACATTCATTGGATGAACCAACTTTCTTTGTTTTCCAGCTACAACTGGAAGGAGGCTCCAAGCCCCTAGTTTCTCAGGCTACAAGCTAAGGGAAGCTCCAACTCCTCAAATGTTTCGATACAACCAAAAGGAGGCTACAACCCTGTATGTTCTTCAGATACAACTGGAAGGTGGCTACAACCACTTGTCCTTGCCTCATCCAACCATCGTGACATATACGTAGAATGATGGAACCATTGTCACACTATCACTATGAGATATACTTTTATAAACCTATACCAATCAACCTACACCAAAAAAATAGTACTAATAACCTGAACCATGCATCAACCATGCATCAAGTTGTACCTCAACCTGTAATCAACCTGACCATAAAAAAGTGCATCAATCATGCACTAACATGTACCTAAACCTCAACCAAAATAAATCATCAATTTCATCATCCAAATCGGATTTCTAACTCTGTAATAGACCTGGTTTATATCATCACATACCTGCAAACCTTCCTTAACTTTAACAACAAGAGACTAGAATTTCCATCTAAATTTACTTTAGTCTCACATGACTAGTTTTGGATTAGTCAACAACCCTAACTTGGAATAATCATAACTATGTACCTATAATGAATAAATATCAAAAAATAGTACATAATGTTATTCAGTGTGTTTTATGCAATTCCTCCAGGTCTCACTACTTGGAACCTCTCAGAAAAGGATTTATAGAAAAAATGGAATACCTTGTTGAATTTCGGCTTATTCTATAGAGCGAACTTGGAGAGAGTGCCACAAACAGAATATTTGTTGTATGGATCTGAAAATTGTACATGTAATACTACAGAATGTACTATAACCAACACATTTGGTCTTACTAAATTTAGATCTGTTATGAATAAGTTATGACGGTTTTACCTGAAACACTTTTTTTAGACTAGTTTTGGGACTAGCCATAAAACCTATTTTCCACGGAGTGTAACCCCAAAAATAAAACAACCCACAAGATGAAATTCATACAATACCTACTTCAATATGTTTCCTCAATGGAATCCCAATTTCACGATCTGAATCATTCTATAAAAAAAATTATTGCGAAAATGGTGAGATGACCTATAAATAACATACCTTAGAAAGCATCATCAAAATAATTTATCATCCTTTCAATTTTGGCCTTCTTTACTTCACCTTCCCTTTAAAATTTGTCTTAGATATCCTTTGGTTAACTCATTCACCTGTAGATATTCAATATGATCAAGTGTAATTGAAATGAGAGATAATTACCTCTTATTTATACCTTCATGTAGCTTCCTTAGAAGCATATTCTAGACCACTTTGTCCACATAATCACCAATGCCCAACTTTTCCCAATTTTCCACTTGTCCATATATCCAATATCCACTTGAATACTTAACCCATTTTCCTCATTTTAGGTTTAACCTTCTTATAACCACTTTCCATAATTAGAAAGTTCTCCATTTACTTTATTATTTAAATAATCCTCCTTGACTATGTCATATTTAAATAATCTTCTTTGACTTTGTCACTTCACTTTATTATTTAAATAATTTTATTTGACTTTGTCACTTCACTTTATTATTTAAATAATTTCTTCTTTGCAAGTACTTTGACTTCTTTGACCTTTTGGGGCTTCAAGCCAACAATGGAGGGTCCTCCAACTTTGTAAGGCCATAACTCTCAAGATGTGAGGAGTTATGTGACGTTCCAAATACCACCAGAAATGGCATGACATGTACTGTACATATATAATATTCCTACATGAAAATATTTCAAAACTCATACCATTATAGATCAAAGAAACTTGGGTCCATTACCCAAACCTCTGTGCTACCAGAATTCACTACCAGGCTTTCTTCAAGGGTTGACATCAATGACAACCAACCCAATTAATCAACAATAGTATTTTGATTATCCCAAGGATAATTTGCATTAACTGGTGATTATCCCAATGCTTCATGGTGATGATCCCAATGTGGCATCTAGACTCCACTCAAATGATCAAACTGAAGTGTGAACTGAAGAGAATATTCTCCTAGAGGAATATTCTCCCTAGATTATAGGAGACTGAATAATGACTAGTAAACATAGGGAAAACCTTAAGAAATATAAATACTAGGACTATGCAAAGTATCTCCAATAGATGTGGCTCTAACTTGGCAATGATCATTGGCTATTGGATGCTCACTTCATATATTTTCACCTAGACACGTGTCATCCTTTGGGGCATGTTGGCTTCCACACTAGAATCTATGTCACCTTGACTGTTGAGATGGTACATAATCATTTAGAATCCCTCATCGAAATTTGATCATCAATTTCACTCCAACCATGGCCTTCGATGGATGATGAAGATCATCCAAAATCATTGGCTCTCATTATCCCTTTGAGTTCTTCATTATCGGAGTACCTTCTCTACACCCTCTCTCTATTGTTCTCTCCACCCCCTCTCTCTCTCTTGTTCTATCTACCCTCTCTCCCTTTGTTTTTTCTCTCTCTCCCTCTCTTCCCCTCTATGCCCCCTTCTCTCTCTCTCTTGTGCTCTATCTCCCCCTCTTGAGAGAGAGATGGACAAAGGGGGAGAGTTAGTGTAGGGAGAGAGGGGTAGATGAGAGAAAGAGAGAGAGGGAGGGAGGGAGATAGAGAGAGAGAGAGAGAGAGAGAGGAATAATGGGGTGGAGAGAGAGATAGAGGGAGGGAAAGAGGAGATATAGGGGAAGAGAGGGGGAGGGGATAAAGAGAGGGATGGATGGATTCAGGAAGAGAGTGGTAGAGAGAGAGAAAGAAAGCGAGTGTCCTAGAGATGGAGAGAGAGAGAGAGGAAGGGAGAGAAACATATTGAGATATATAAGAAGAGAGGGATCTAGGTATAGAAAGAGAAGGGGGAGAGTGTGGGGTATAAAGAGAGTGAGTGAGTGAGTGAATGTATCAATGAGAGAGAGAGAGGTTGAGAGTGAGAGAAATATGGAGGGAGGGGGAGAGAGCATTAAATGTAGGAGAGAGAGATGGAGGGAGGGGATGGGAAGAGAGATACATAGAGAGAGAGAGGGAGAATGATGGGTTAGAGAGAGAGGGAGGGAGAGAGAGGTAGAGAGAGAGAGAGGGGGAAGAGTAGGGTATAGAAAGAGAGAAAATAAGTGAGAGATGGAGAGAGGGGAAAGTTGGAGGAAAACATAGATTGAGAAAGAGGGAAATAGAGAGAGAGATAATGAGGGAGGGAGAGAGAGAGAGGAGGGGAATAAATTGAGAGAGATGTAGGGGAGGATATAGGGAGTTAGATAGAGATTGGGAGAGATAGCTAAATAGAGAGAGAGAGAGAGAGAGATGAAGGGAGGGGGAGAGAGTGTGGTAGTGGGGGGTGAGCGATGTATGGGGAGAGAGAGAAAGAGAGGAAGGGAGAGGTAAATATA
>JZKD02S1625910.1:257677-304677 GCA_000966675.3 Picea glauca
ACCTTATCAATAAGTCATATTTACATCAAACACTATTGGGTCCATTTCCCAAAACTTTGTGCTATGGGTCTTTCTTCAAGGGTTGACATCAATGACAACCAACCTTAATCAACACGAACACCCCAATCCACAGCCTTATCTTCCTTCATCACGACCCCTGTGCCTACAGTGGCTTATTCCCGACTCTGTATCGGAGTTCGGGGTTTCGGACTTTTCGCTGTCACGATCCCCTTACTTCTCCAATTCTCGATTCGCATTGGGCTCAGTTTCTAAGAGTTAGCCCCTTACTGATTATACCTTGGTCTATATGACTGTGTTCACAAGACCGTGGCCACATATTTTCCTATCAGGATTTTGTGCTCAACTTTACCGATGGGTCCTTTTCCGTTAGCCCCTTTGCTACGAGCTTGGTCCACATGACCACCTCTGTAATCCTGGCCTTGTGTCACCTTATCGAGATTTTGGCATTTCGATGTTTGCGATGTCAATGCACGCATGTCCTTATGATTCCCGATTCCCGATCCCCGATGCACGTGTGAGCTCTATCGGGTATCGCGAAATCGCGATTTCCAATGCATAAGTTCCTTTGTATGTTGAAGCCTCAAAATACTGAATCCCAACTCCTTTAGATAATGGGACACGTGTCCCTCCAATCGAACGGTTCCATTCTCGCGTCGAGAAATCGCGGATCGCAATTCTATTGTGCATGAGTTTCACAACCCTGAAAACTCTGATATGCCGAACCCCGACTCCTCGGGATCCTCCGACACGCGTCCTTGAAGTGAACGACTCGGATCTCATCGGGAAATCATGGATTGTGATTTCCTGTTGCACGAATTCTTCACCTTTGAAAACTCCGATGCCCCCAAACACTGACTCTTGAGGATCTCATGCCACCCGTCCTCTCCGATGGATGGTTCATAACTCCCATCGGGAAATCGCGGATCGCGATTTCCTTATGCGAGCATTCTATGCCCTCAAAAATCCCGATATCCCAACTCCCCAGATGACTGACAGCTGGCCTCCACTACGCCTTTGTCCTCCTTATCTGCTGTGATGATAGATGGCCCCCACTCATCGGGGTTTCGCGGATCGTGAATTCAATTTGCCTAAACATCTTGTCCCTGGAATTCCCGATTTCCCGATGGGGTCAAATGCCAATGATTTTCGATGATTGCCACCTGTCCCACAGATGGACAATTGTGATTGCACCAGGATTTTCCTATGGATTTCTCGACTCTTCCCAGATGACGGACACCTGTCCTCCACTCTGACTCTGGTGGTCCCACCATGCTTATGTCACTGTCGGGATATCGCCGATCGCGATTCCCAGCGACGTGGTTTCTTTGTCTTCGAAAACCCCAATTTCCTGATCCACGACTCTTCGGGATCTCCTGACACACGTCATGCACAATGGACAATCCAGATCCGATTGGGAAATCGTGTATCGCGACTTCAACCTGCACAAGTCTCACGTCTTCGGAAACCCCGATTTCATGACTCTTTGGGATCTTCCGACATGTGTCACCACTATTTGGATGGCTCCGATCCTATTAGAAAATCGCAAATCATGATTTCCTTATGTAACGGTTCTACACTCCTAAAATCTCTGATGTTAAAAATCCTGACGCCTCCCTAGAACGCTGACACGTGTCCTGCTGAGATCAATGGCTCAGATCCGTTCTCAGGATTTCGAGGACCACAAGGCTTCGATTCTTAGACTTAATAAAACCCTGATGACTCAGATTTCTCGATGACTCTTCTGGGACTCCTCCTATGCACGCTAGGGCTTAAACCCCGTGCAAATTTTCTAGATCTAACGGCTGACGGAATTTTGCCCGAGATCTAACGACGTAGATCCGTTCTCCCGTGTAACAGACAACTCTTCTTTGGGAAAATCGATTAGTTGCACAAAACATTACGTAGTGTTAAAATTGATCTCTTGTCATGGTTGAAATTTATATGGGTCTATAGTTCATTATTACAATCATCAAGGCTTAATATAGGAAAATAGTTCACATTATTCATGTGCAGTACAAGTCTGCTAAATTTCCTTTTTCCGACTACGCATCGACAGTTTCCCCCATTTAGGTAAGTTCAAGGTGAAATAGGCCTTTTCAAGGTCCCGCAAATGTCTTTTTTCATTTTATTTAGTATGGTTCATGTAGTCATAGAATCTTACCAGTTTCAAGCCTTCAATAGAAGCTTCCCTCGACATTTTCATCGGTTTCAGGTGTCTATTCTACCCGAAACTTCATTAACAACATTGCTCAAGGAAAAATCAAGCTATGACTTCTCTTTTTCATGCTTAACAACTTGGATACCACACTATATCAGTCCTATTTAGTCAAACTGAACGTGTGTTTCTTATAGGTTAAGTGTGGTTGGAGTTAATCGTTTGGGATTTTGGCCCTTAGCCCCAGATTTTGAACTAAGACGCTCTGATACCATATGTAACAATCGAATATACTACTGAACATCATTAAGATTCATAAACATTTTATTGGGTAAACTGAAACAATAACTTTTTAGCATAATAGTGATTCTCATAACAACAACTTCAATAACTTAGATTTATCAATAATTACTGGTTTCATGACAGAAAGAAATAAATACATAACTTAACAAGTACCTGGTTCTGATGCTAATTGTTGTTGCCACTGTGCCTTGCTGCTGCCTTCCTGTTACCTGCTACCCAGATCAATCCTACCAAAACAGAAAATAATTGCCCAAAACTACTGTACTCCCTGCCAACTAGGAAAACTACCTAGCTCCAGGATATCTACGGATATCCTAGCCCTCCGTGCCCAAAACCTCCAGCAACTCAGTGCCTCCCCTGGTCAAAAGTCACAGTCCAGAACACTCTGTTCCTTGCTCACAACAAGCCAACAATCCACAAAATATCACAGGCTCACAACCAATACAACAGTGCACAGAAAATCGTTGCTCACAACAAAATGCAGAATCTCTGCTCATGGCAAAAGACAATAGTTCTCAACCCACACAGCCCACAACATCCATCCCCGTCGAATGGTCCGCACATCCCCCTCTTCCCATCCCTTATTCCTCCCTGTCGACTCACGCAATTACTCCACAACCACCCCCCCGTCCTCCGTCCTTCGTCCCCCATTAATTAATTTTTATCCTCTCAGGATTTCTCGGCTCCCCGCCCTGCATACGCAACCCTCTACATATGCTACCCTCTATTATATCATTTCTTCACTGATATTTTAAATTAAATGCTCAGGTCATTAAATGTGGTCAGCAATTAATTTATTATTTTGTTAACTGCAATTATCCCTTAATTAAATCTTACTTAATAATATTTAACCATTTATCAATTTAGGGTCATTACAAGAAAATAGAGAATCTGATGTTGAGGGTGGTACTCTATATGATAGAGAATATGACAAGGTTCACTTCCCTACACCATGATTCATGGGCCTATATGCATTGCATTATGCAATGCTTGCAGCCAGTTATGTTCAATTGGAGCACCACAATTCTCAATTAAATGAAAATCAAGATGACTGAGTGCAAGCTAAGACAGAGGAGGAAATTCATATTTGGAACAGTGTTGTGCACATTATTTTTCTAAAGATTTCTAGGGATGAGTCCTATGGAGGTTCTGCAGGCACACATAGCCTCCTTTCTAGCACTGTGTAGATGGGATGTTATGATGTTGCACCGGGGATGAGGAGGAATACGTGATGCATATGATGACAAGTTATTCGAGTGGTGGAAAATCCATATTACAACCATCCAGAACTACCCATATGTCAGTATCATTTTCCTAAGGGACTCGGATGAGCCTATGCCCCCTAGTGCAACATGTGCTGACAAAGATACTTACTTCTACTTTTGAATTTTTAAATTTTTAATTTTCAATTTGATAGAAGAAAAGAAAACATGTTTTTGGTAACATCACAATACTAAAATTCAACCTATTATGTACAGATTTGGTGCCAGTATGATCAACAGACTTCCCTCAGACCCAACGTCATCTGCGAGAGCAGATTCAACTGGGGGGAGTCGTAGAAGAGGAAGGGGCGTCATCAGCAAAAGCTGAGAGGGTCCTGAGGCAGGTAAAGAGAAACATGATGTGCCTCACCCATGGTGTGCCTATGGTGTAGATTGAGGATCTGTCACCATCCATGCAGACTTAGGTAGTGGGAGTACCTCAAGCTTGGGTCCAAATATTTCGGCATCTAGCCAACGTCATTTTCTATTATACCATGGCCAATAGGCCTAAAGCTTAGAGTAGATTTGGACAATATGCATTCCTAGAGCACTCTTTTTGTATCTCCCATATGTATTGAGGGAATAATCCCAACGGTGTATTATTGATACTTTTGAGGCCTTATGGCCCACATTTTTCTACTATGACATTATTTTGGGCATATTATATATATATACGTATTTTTTACTTATGGAGTAAAAAATATTTATACAAATGTATTTACATGTGTGTGATTTTATATTTCTATGTGTGCAAGATTCCAATCTAATGCATGATTAGCCAATGCATAATTTAGTTGATTATATCTCCTAGGAACATGAATATAAGTGATATAATCAAAATGGATTTTAAAGAGATGTACCCTAAGGAATTGTCAGTGAAGGATGGGATCATAGATATGATACACTCAATTTAATTGTGACACTACCATTTGAGCATCCATATGAACCCGGAGGTGATAAATACCATGCGACAATGTGTCACGTAGTAATTCTATTAAAACACTATACTCAGAAAAATTATTGGTTGCCTCTCCTAGATAGACACCTCCAAAATAAATCAACTGACTAGTGGGAGTGAAGATCACCCAAGTTGCAGAAGAAAGCCTCTGAGTGTGGCAGATAGCACCTTCCATGAACCCAACATAAACCTCAGATTCACTTGACATATTCCACAATGAAGAAACACAATAAACTACGCGTCCATAAAACAAAAAGATACTAAAATGTATAAATAAAAATAAGCATTATATACAAGAAGTCACACTTAGGTGACCAACCAAAGAATAATACTTCTTAAGGTAGATCCCATTTCTAATCTCAGACAAAGTATTATCTTCAAAGTCAACTAGTTGATATGCACCTTTTTCAAATACTTTCTTAACAATGAATGGTCTTAACCAATGTGTTTAAATTTTCTTGCCCCCAAGGGATCTTTACCTTGATCATAGACCAATACAATATCACCTTCAAAGAAAATTCTAGGGTGGACTAACTGATCATATTAACACTTGACATTTTTTTTGTGAGCCTTGTTGGAAAAGGTTACATCTCAATGTTTCTCATCGTGTTGATCAAGATATAGGAGACCCAATTCAAGAGGAGTTATGTCGGGAAGTAATTCCACTACCAAATTAAGAGAAGGAATATGGAACTCTACGGGAAATACTTCCTCCAGCACGTAAATGAGTTGGAAATGAGAGAAACCAATAACATTCTTGACTGAAGTTCGATACGCCCAAAGTGTTTAGTACATCATCAAATTCCAATATGACTTGGATGAATTTCACGTCCGTTGGAGAATTCACACAGACACTCCTCGGCCCTCGGGTTGACGTTCACTCACAAGATCATTTTTTATCTTCTTTAAGCTGGATCGACTCTTTCGATTCCTTACTGGAATCTCCTTCCT
This sequence comes from Picea glauca, assembly GCA_000966675.3. Classification (NCBI taxonomy): domain Eukaryota; kingdom Viridiplantae; phylum Streptophyta; class Pinopsida; order Pinales; family Pinaceae; genus Picea; species Picea glauca. The sequence continues at coordinate 263,328 of JZKD02S1625910.1, forward strand.
ATCGATCCATAGGTCCTTTTCGGAAGCTCCCCTATGTGAACAGCACTAGGTGCAAGCTCCACCTTCTTCGTGCAACCATAGTGCTATGACCAAGGCCTAATCCAGAAGGAGCTTGTCGCAACTCGCCATTTCGCAAGTCGAAGGGTTGAACTCTCATTCCCTTATCTCACAAATCCCCGAGACACAAGAGGTCAACGGGGTGTTGACTCCTTTCACTAGGTGACACGTGTCCTCCTGTCTATCACCCAAGCCCACCTTGTGGTTCTTCCACGTGTCTCTCATGCCCAGCTTTGGAACTTCGCAACTTCGTTTCCCAAAATGTTGCCTCCTTTGTATCCCAACACTTGAATTGTCGAGATCCCGAACTCCTCGATACTCCTTATCGCAACTCGTGACTTCAGGCTTTTCAGGACTTCGGATCTCGTGACTTCGTGACTTTTCCTTTCGAGTGTCTCGACTCTCCAGCTACGAAAACCCAAAATTCTGATTCGCTGAAATGGTTGATGGCGTCCTTCCCCATACTTATATCGTGTCTCGTGATTTTAGGAATCCCGGGACAAAAGTATCGACCTCATATCCTCCAAAACGTCAAAATGATGAATTCTGACTCGTTGTTAATGTTGGCCCCACAATAGAACTTCTTTCTTTATCGAGACTTTGCACTTTGCGATTTCGCAAATCTTGATGCAAGGTTTTTGGTCCTTCAACTTGCGAATCCCTGAAGTGACAATTCATGAGTGATCCAATGGCCCTTGTCGACTTGGATCCTACGGTCTGATTTCTCCTGAGCTTGCACTTGAAGAATACTTGTCGTAACTTTCTTGCACCTCTGCAAGATCTGATGGCACTGGGGACTTCGTGAATTCTCCACGAAGAATTTCAACCATCTAATTCCTCTTTGTCAACTCCTACGAAATGAACGAGGTATTCCTTCATGGAACTTGTCCACCTGCAAAACAACTTCGCTACACCCCCTTCCAACACTTCAAGGCACTATCCCTCTTCATCCTTTCATCGGTAACTTCGAAGACTCTATCCCTTCTGAGCTTGCATGAAAATCCTCAACTACTCTGGGGATAACTTCTACGTGCACTCCTTGCGACACTTCTTCAAATACGCTCTAGTATTTAAACCTCTTCGACTCTGTGCACTCCCTGCGACAACAACCTTTCAACAATTCCCTCAGGTTGTAATCTCTAAGAATCTACTTGTCCTGTGCACACCTTGCACGGCTCCTGTGCTTAACTTGCACTTCTGCGAGAATGAGAACAATGTTATCCCTCCTGAGTTTTCAGAGATAAAAACTCTAAACCCTTCTCAACGCACTCCTTGCGGACAAACTCCACTTCACTCCTTGCAGGAATTTTACTCACTCAGGTTGAGAAACAATTGAAACTCATTCCTTACTCTCTCTCTCTCAGATTTCAAACATTCAACAAGAAATCATTCATACATAACATAACAACAAATGCATAACAAAAAGAGTAAACTAGCTATGAGCATAGCATTCAACATGCATACACAAAGAATATCACAACACCATAAGTCTGAATCAATGCTTCATGTATTAATTTAGGAATTTTGTACATGGGTGTTTTCAAATCCAACTCTCTGCTCTCTCTCTCAATAGCTGAATGTATTTCTTCTCCTCTATACTCTATGCTCGATTGATCACGCTAATATTACAATGATACAAGATGAGGGTGTCTATATTCGGTTTTCCCTCCTACACTCTAAACTGTCTAATCTGCATTTAAATCTACCTACCCACATTAATTATGTATTAATGCCTTTGCCTGCTACAGATGAGAGTGGATCAATCAAGATCTGTTTACAATATCTAAGTGTCCTTCCTTTCAACTGTTACATTAATGTTTCAAAATATTTCAAAAAAATGTGCGCTACTTCTTTCCAGCTATCTTTCGTCCTTACGCTTTCTTGTTGCTTGCGATGTTTGCGATGCTCCTGCATCATACTCCCTTGCTTGAAAATTTTCATGAACTCCTATTCATGAGATCTCACACAGTCTACCCATGCTTTTGAATCTCTGTTTCATTCTCCCAGCTAGCATCTTCAACTAGACGTCCCTTCCACTTGATTAAGTATTCAAAATATTCCTTTCTCCTGATCCTCTTGCTAATTCTCTTGTCAAGTATTTTCTCCATATGTGGCTTCTCTCCAAATGGCATTTGTTTATCCCACTGAGCTTCTGGTTGTTCATTATTTGCTCCTGCTTCTCCAGCTTTATAAGGGTACAAATCTGAGATGTTGAATATTGGTGAAATTTTGGTCCCCTCGGGTAATTCAATCTCATAAGCATTTGCCCCAAATTTCCTTACGATCTGGCACAGTGCAATTTTCTTCATTTTCAATTTATTATATGTACCTCTTGGGAACCTTTCCTTCCTCAAATGTGCAAGAGTCAAATCACCAACTTCGAACTAAAGTTTTTCCCTGTGTGGATCTGCTCTATGCTTATACTCCTAGCTCGAACTCTGCAATCGCTCCTTCACCTGGTTGTGAAGTTCCCTCATTGCCTCGGCAAAATATTTTGCATTAGCACTTCTAATCGCAATCTGTTCTGAATCTCTCAATTCAGAAACTACCCTTGGTTGCATGCCATAAACAATTTGAAATGGACTCTGCCCTGTGCTTCTATTGATTGAATCGTTATAAGCAAATTCCATCTGTGGTAGAATATTGTCCCAATGAATATGGTGTTTTGTCACCAAACTCCTCAGCAAGTCTCCCAAACTTTTGTTTGTCCATCCATCTAGGGATGATAAACTGAATTGAATGACAAGTTTGTTCCCAGCTTTTTCGATAAGGTTCTCCAGAAGTGTCCCATGAACTTGGTGTCTCGATCCGAAACTATGCTCTTTGGTGAGCCGTGAAGTCGAATGACTTCTTTGAAAAACAGATTCACAATGTGAGTTGCGTCACTGGTTTTCTGACATGGTACGAAGTGTGCCATCTTAGAAAATATATCCACTATTACCAAGATTGATTCGAACCCTCTTTGTGTTCTCGACAGCCCCAATATGAAGTCCATGCTTAATGCATCCCACGACCTCTCAGGTATGGGTAACGGTTGATATAAGCCTGCATTATGCCTCTTTCCTTTTGAATGCTGACAAATTCTACATCTGTCCACGAATATTTTGATGTTTGTTCTCATTCCTGGCCAAAAATATGACTCATTTAACTTTGAGAACGTCTTTTCATGACCGAAATGCCCGACCAATCCTCCATTGTGTTTCTCCTTCAACAAATTCTGCCTCATGGAGCATTTTGGAATACAGAGTTGATTACCCTTAAACAATAATCCTTCCTGGATAATGTATTCTTTTCATTGACTTCTGTCCCTGAGAATTGGATTATCAATTGCTTCATACGCCTCCTTAAAATCTCGATCATCTGTGTACATTTCCTTGAGGTTATCAAAACCCAAAGTTTTGACTCTGAACTCCTGCAATAGAAAACACTTCCTGCTCAAAGCATCAACAACCTTGTTAGCAGTTCCAGAAATACGTTTAATTACAAAAGTAAAATTTTGCATATACTCAACCCATTTAACATGTAATTGATTCAACTTCTCTTGTTGAGTCACAAATTGCAAAGCGTGATTGTCACTGTACAAGACAAACTCCTTAGAAATTAAGTAATGTCTCCATTTCTTCAATGTCTGAATAATAACATAGAACTCCTTGTCATACGAGTATTTAATTTTGGCCTCATTCAACTTTTTGCTGAAGTATGCTATCGGTCTATCTTCTTTTCTCAAGACTACACCTATTGCAAACCCACTTGCATCACATTTTACTTGAAATGTCTTTTTGAAATTCAACAACACCAAAATTGGTTATTCTGTGATTTTCCTTTTCAGCAAATTGAAGCTTTTCTCAGCCTCTTTTGTCAAGTGAAAAGACTTGTGTCTCTTCTTCACTGTGTCCATCATCGGTGCACTAATTCCACTAAAATTCCTGATGAATTTTCTAAAGAAACTAGCCAATCCATGAAAACTTCAAACTTCAAAGATATTCTTCGATGATGGCCAATTCTTAATCACCTCCACTTTATTTGGATCCATCCTCAACTTATCTGTAGAAATAACAAAGCTCAAATAAATGAGATCTGTCTTCATGAATGAGGATTTCTTCATGTTTATTAGCAACTTCTCTTGCTGTAACCTCTTCATCATTGTAGCCAAGTGTTTCAGATGCTCTGCCTCTGTTTTACTGAAAATCAATGTGTCATCAAAATATACAATGACAAATTTTCCGATGAAATCCTTCAAGACTTCATTCATCGATCTCATGAAAGTGTTCGGCGCGTTTGTTAAGACAAATGACATAACAATCCATTCATACATCCCTTCATTGGTCTTGAATGTTGTATTCCATTCATCACCTTCTCTCATACGAATTTGATGATATCCACTCTTCAAATCATTCTTCGAAAAAAAAATCGCTCCACTCAAGCAATCCATCAAATCATCCATTCTTGCAATGGAAATCTATACTTGATGGTAATCTTGTTGATTTCTCTTGAGTCTGTACACATCCTCCAGCCTCCATCTTTCTTTGGACTAAGCACTATCGGAATAGCACATGGACTCAAGATTTCTCTAACCAACCCTTTGTCCATTAAATCCTGGACCTGTCTTTTGACCTCTTCATTCTCCTACGGTGTCAATCTGTATGCTACTTTGTTTGGTAAACTAGATCTAGGTATGAGATCAATGTGATGACTTATACTTCTAATAGGTGGCAACAAACAAGGTAGTCCGTCCACTACTATATCAACAAATTCTTCTAGTAGCTTCTAGATTTCCTTTGGTAAATCATCCACTCTTATGCTGGTCAAAACAATTTTAGGTTTCTTGACCACAATGAATTATGGATCTTCTTTCTTCTTAACCTACTTAAGAAGTTCCTTCCCACTCATGAGAAGTACATTGTTTCTTACTTCAGGTTTCACCTCTTGTCCTTAATTGACAACAACATGTGAGTTCTCCCATTCTTTTCTAGGGTGTATGTGTTCTTTCTTCCATCATGAACCACATTCCTGTCATATTTCCATGGTCTACCCAGCAATAGATAACAAACATCCATGGGAATGACATCATACAATATCTTATCATTATATCCTCTTATTTTGAATTCAACTAAACATTGTTTAGTGACATTTACCTGATGTCCTTTTTGTAGCCATGAAACTCTATATGGAGTTGGATGTTCAATAGTCTCCATCTCTAGCTTCTCTACCATCTCTGTAGAAATGAGATTGTTTGTGCTACCACTGTCCACGATGACTTTGCATACCCTATCTTTGGTCTTGCAAAAAGTCTGAAAAATACTGTTGCTTTGCACTGGATTCTCCACCTCCTTTTCTGGCGTTGAGAGAACCTTCCTCATCACCAGTGATCTTCTGCCTTCAGCATCCTTTGCCTCAACATTCCATCTCTGTGCTTCGGCAATGTGAGTCTCACCACCTTCTTTCTTCTTATTTGGACATTCATAAGATATGTGTCCATTCTTTCCACACGTGAAGCATTTTATTACTCCACCTCTGCATCTTCCTCTTCCTCTAGCACGAGGAAAAGTGTGGTTATCAGCATACTGTCCTCTCTGTTCAGTATACTTCCCTCTCTATGAGCTTCCACCTCTCTCAGTTTGAGGTTGAGGTTTCTTCCACTCTTCCTTAGGCTTCTGATTCCTATCTTGGACAACTGTTTTGCCTCTGGGATGACTTCTGCCTTGGCCTCTCTGAATTTTCTTTCAGCTCAGCTTCTCTTCAACCTTCAGAGCCATCTGATAAGCATCTTCTATGATCCATATGATCATCATGCTAATCTCATTCTGAATGTTGTATCTCAGACCATTCATATACCTGGCAACCTTTTCATCATCACTTTCACAATGACCTACTCTAATGTTTAGCTTATAGGACTCTTCAGTGTACTCCTTCATTGACATCAGCTTCTGTCTCAAATTCTACATCCTTCAAAACAGAGTAATTTGGTAATCCTTGGGTATGAATTCTGCCTTTATCTTCAAGACAACTCTATCCCAACTCTTGATTTTCTTCTTTCCTTTGTAGCGTCTGTTAGCTTGTAGTTCATCCCACCACAATGTTGCATGTCCTTTAAGTCTTGTGACAACATGTTTGACATTTTTGTCTTCCTTGACATCTTCATAGTCAAAATATGTGTCCAGAGCTCTAATCTAATCTAGAAGCTCTTCAACATATAGGTTTCCCTCATATACTGGAATGTCCATTTTTTCCCTAGCACTCATTCTTGCAACAACCCTAATCAAGAGTTCATTTGCTGCATCTTCTGCTGCAACTTCTTCTCCTTCATGTCCAGCTTCATATTCACTTTCAGATTCACTGACATCTCCAACACTGGTTGTGTGCCTCTGTTTTATTTCCACATCCATGAGTCTGGTGCGTATGTTATGCATCTCTCTTTCTATAGCTATATCAGGCACTTGCCTATCCATTTCTCTTGGCATTTCCCTCTCCTCTGGTGGATCGAGTGTTTGCATGTCTCTTCTTCTCGGTGGCATGGTAAATCTTTCTTTTCCCTGATACAAAAAACAAAGAAATCTTTCTACGCTATGATACCAGAAATCATGCAGACACTCCTTGGCCCTCGGGTCGACGTCCGCTCACAGGATCATTATTTATCTTCTTTGAGTCGGATCGACTCTTTCGATTCCTTACTAGAATCTCCTTCCTATCGATCCATGGGTCCTTTTTGGAAGCTCTCCTATGCGAACAACACTAGGTGTGAGCTCCACCTTCTCCGTGCAACCACAGCGCTATGACCAAGTCCTAATCCAGAAGGCACTTGTCACAACTCGCCACTTCGCAAGTCTAAGGGTTGAACTCTTTTTTCCTTATCTCATGAATCCTCGAGACGTGAGAGGTCAACAGGGTACTAACTCCTTTCATTAGGCAACACATGTACTCCTGTCTATCACCCGGGCCCACCTTGTGGTTCTACCATGTGTCTCTTATGCCCAGCTTCGGTACTTCACAACTTCTCTTCCCAAAACGCTGCCTCCTTTGTATCCCGACACCCGAAGTGCCGAGATCCTAAATTCCTCGATACTCCTTATCACAACTCACGACTTCAAGGTTTTCGGGACTTTAGATCTCGCGACTTCATGACTTTTCCTTCTGAGTGTCTCGACTCTCCAACTACGAAAACATGAAATTCTGATTCACCAAAATTGTTGACGGCATCCTTCCCCGTACTTATATCGTGTCTCACAATTTCAGGAATCTCGGGACAAAATTATTGACCTCCTATCCTACGAAACGCCAAAATTCTAAATTCTGATTCGTTATTAATGTTGACCCAACAACAGAACTTCTCGCTCTGTCGGGACTTCACACTTCGCGATTTCGTGAATCTTGATGCAAGGTTTTCGGTCCTTCAACTCGTGAATCCCCAAAGTGAGAATTCACGAGTGATCCAATAGCCCTTGTCGACTTGGTTCCTACGGTCTGATTTCTCCTGAGCTTCCACTTGAAGAATACTTGTCATAACTTCCCTGCTGCTCTGCAATATCTGACGACACTCGGGACTTCGCGAATTCTCCACAGAGAATTCCGACCCTCCAATTCCTCTTTGTCAACTCCTATGAAATGAACAAGGTATTCATTCATGGAACTTGTCCACCTGCAGAACAACATCGCTACGCCCCCTTCCAACAATTCAAGGAACTAGCCCTCTTGAGCCTTTCTTTGATAACTTCGAAGACTCTATCCCTCCTGAGCTTGCTTGAAAATCCTCAAGTACTCTGGGGATAACTTCTATGCACACTCCTTGTGGCACTTCTTCAAATACTCTCTAGTATTTAAACCTCTTCGACTCTGTGCACTCCCTGCGACAATAACCTTTCAACAATTCCCTCAGGTTGTAATCTTTCAGACTCTACTCGACCTACGCACACCTTGCACGGCTCCTGTGCTTAACTTGCACTTCCGCGAGAATGAGAACAATGTTATCCCTCCTGAGTTTTCAGAGATAAAAACTCTGAACCCTTGTCAACGCACTCCTTGCGGACAAATTCCACTGCACTCCTTGCAGGAATTTTACTCACTGAGGTTGAGAAACAATTGAAACTCATTCCTTACTCTCTCTCTCTCTCAGATTTCAATAATTAAACAAGAAATCATTCATACATAGTGTAACAACAAATGCATAACAGAAAGAGTAAAATAACTATGAGCATAGCATTCAACATGCATACACAGAGAATATCACAACACCATAAGTCAGAATCAAATCTTCATGTATTAATTCAGGACTTTTGTTCATGGGTGTTTTCAAATACAAATCTTTTCTCTCTCTCTCAATAGCTGAATGTATTTCTTCTCCTCTATACTCTATGCTCGATTGATCATGCTAATATTACAATGTTACAAGATGAGGGTGTCTATATTCGGTTTTTCCTCCTACACTCTAAACTGTCTAATCTGCATTTAAATCTACCTACTCAGATTAATTATGTATTAATGCCTTCACCTACTACATATGAGAGCGGATCTCTCAAGATCTGTTTACAATATCTAAGTGTGCTTCCTCTCAACTATTACATTAATGTTTCAAAATATTTCAAAAAAATGTGCGCCGGTACTTTCCAGCTGTCTTTCGTCCTTGCGCTTGCTTGCTGCTTGCGATGTTTGCGATGCTCCTGCATAAAGAATAGTCTTTAGAGGCTTATCAACATCCTCCACCTAACCATTCACCTCTGAATAGTAGGGTCATTAATTTTCTTTATTAAACCTAATTTTGATGTTAACTTAGCCATCATCTTATTCTGGAAGTGACTTCCATGGTCTATGACAATATCCTTCAGAATACCGAACCTAGCTACAATATGGTTAAAAAAGAAAAGAACAGTTGTTTCTCCATCATTACTGAGTGTTGGCATGGCCTTGACCCACTTAGTGAAGTAGTCGACTACACAATGATATAACGATTCCCCCTATCCGAATCTGGGTGGCATGTAGTAAAATCAATCCCCCACTCAGTGAAGGAACCAACAATAATATCTCCTAACATGGGAGCAAGGTGTGTGTACATATTCCTAGAGAGTATCTAACATGGGTGATAGTTATTAACCATATCTACACAATATTTAATCAATGAGGGCCAGAAGTATACATCACGATTAATTTTTTGGGTTGTTTCCAACTCAGATAAGTGACCACCACATGCTCCAATAGGAAATTCATTCAACACAAGCTCTGTCTATTCATTTGTTAGACAACGAAGAATAACACAATCAAATCCTCAATGATATAAAGTAGCATCGATGATAGGATAGTTGTGCACCTGATGGTGTATCCATAGAAACTCATCATGAGATGCAGAGGAAGGAAACTTCAAAGTCTGAAGATACACAAGTATATCTCTATACTAAGGGTTTGATGATGTAATAAGGAAAATATCCTCATTGATCAAAGAATCTTTTGGAAAATCATTTCCAATATCAATTGGAAGCTCTGGAATTAATTCGAAAAAGACCAAATACTTCTTATACTTCACCAAAACAAAGTCCAAATAAAATTCTTGAAGAATGACTATCCATCGACTAACATTCTCGTTGATGACCCATCGTGTCAATAGATATTGAAAATGATTCATGATGACTACGACGATGGTCTTATGAAGTATAATGTAATGAAGGAACCTTTGGAAAGGATGGATAACTGCCAAATACAGTTTCTCAACACGAATGTAGTTAAGTTCAAATCCAAAAAAGCCTCATCTAAGGTAGTATATAACATGCTCCTGGAGCATGTCATCCTCTTGGACCAAGAACAAACTAATAGTAGACTCTACTTCAGGAAGGTACAACAAGAAATCCTTGCCATGATCTAGAGGACTGAGCAAAGGGGCGGATGTCAAGACACGTTTCAATTATAGAAAGAGTGTTGAGTCACTTCATCCCAAAAGAATGGCACCCCTTTTTTTAAGATATGCATGAACCCTTTAGTTATTTCCGCATAGTTGGCAACAAATCGTCAAAGAAAGTTATCTTTCCCTTGTAGACTTTGAATTTGGGGTATTGTGTGTGGGGGATGCAATTGAACTATTGCCTCAACCTTTAAAGGATCGAGCATGATCCCTTTATTGGACATGATAAACCCTAACAAACGTCTTGATGTTACACAAAAACTACACTTGTTCAGATTTAGGCGAATCCAGTAGTACTGACGCCTCTCAAAAATAGGTCGTAAGTGGGTGGGATGATTATATATCTTACAAGAATGTGATTCCAGATCATCAAGATACACCTCGACTATATACTTGAGGTCATGGAAGGAGAATGACATGGCCCGCTGAAAAGCAAATCCATCATTTTTAAGGCCAAAAGGAATTTTTTTGTATGAAAATGTACCCCAAGGACATATGAACGCAGTCATATGTTGATCCTCGGTTTTGATTTGAATCTCGTTGTACTTGGAAAAACCATCCATAAAAGAAAACACTTCACAACCCACACATTCATCGACAATTTGATCAATGAATAGGGTTGGAACATTATCTTTTGGGAAATATTTATTGAGATCTCTAAAGTCGATGCACACACGAATCGTACCTTGTTTTTTGTTAACAGGAATCGGGTTTGACACCCCTTACCTCAATTGAACTGGGTATATGAAACCGAATTTAATTAGTTTCTCTACTTCAGCCTTGATAGCCACTGCCTTGCAAGGGTTGACTAGGTGAAAATTCTTCCGAACAAGAATAGCATCGAGGTAAGTCCTAATCTTGTGTTTGACTATTCGAGGGTCAATGCTTGACATTTCCTCATAAGACCAGGAACAAATGTCGCAAAAATATTTAAATAATTCAATGTACACCTAAATCTCCTTGGGGGAACAATCTGCTTCGATGAAGACATTTTCAATGATGTTAGGGGTTCTAGAGATGTCAATTGGTATTGTTTCAGCTATACTTTGCATGTTTCCCTTGGCATATATTCCTTTCATGGCTAGAGGGTTAACAAGAGAAGAGGCATCTCCATTCATGGTCATGGTGAACTCTCCTACGTCTACTCTCCTAATCTTGGGTAAAAAATAACAGCTATGGTGAAGATCATCCCAAGGTCTATCCAGCCCATTCATCGCCTCCAAAATCACCTCATTAGAGGGAAAGACAAAGTCCAAAGGATTGTGAGTATTAAGAGAGTCTTGAGACTAAATAGGCTTGAGAACATGATCTATCTCTTGAGGGGGACTCGATCGGGGTTGGCCAAGGTTTCTTGGACAATGTTGTAGACAACCTTAGCTGCAAATAGGGGCATAGCTACTTTAAAATAACTAAATTCCATAGATCATTAAAATAAATCATTCGAAAAGAAGCTACTTTAAATATTGCAACCTTCAGCTGATCAGGGACAATCGAAATAAAATTGACATCATTCGAAGGTGGAAGATAATAAAAATTTCCCATTAGAGATGGAAAATGTTTGGCACCTAAGTTGATAGTACCTGGTTGCAGGTTGTCAATCATCGAGACAGTGGATGCCCTCGATGAAGAGTTAGGACGAGAAAAGGATAATTGATCGACGGTGATGATCCTACCTTTGTGAGGAAAATATAATACCTAAAAAATGGTGGATGCAATTGTTGTCATAGCATAGGTCAAAATTCATCCTAACTACTTCTAGTCGAGAGGTGCATCAACTAACTCTACCTTGATGCACATAGTTTTTCCATGCAACTACATGGGGAAGGAGGGGATTATTCCATGTGGTATAAAAGAGAGGTTTCCAAATGCAGTTAACAACATCGGTGAAACAGGAAACTCAGGATGGCCAATGGCCTTCCAACATGCCAACGACATCACGCAAGTCAAGGCACCCTCATCTACCACCATACAAAAAATGTTTTCTGTCAACAATTATGTGGCATAAACCACTACTATATTGAAGGAGACATGGTAAGTAAACTAAGGTTTATGGTTGGTAGGATCAAAAACAATAGTTCCTGAGTTATCTAGCTCAACAAAACTCAAGGCAGACAACAATTCTTTTCTCTATGAGGTGAAATTCTGGAAAAATTCCAGAGCAGACATCGGAGAAGGAGTTTGTTCCATATCCTCCACGATGGAGTATTTCTGAGAAATCCTTGCGTTTAGATTGTGAGAATCCTTATTAAATGCACCCTTAGGGATGTGAGTCATAGATTCTCCCATAGTATTCTCAATATGAAGAGGAGGTTGTGGGTTGGAATCTTATTTTCCCTTGTTAGCATATTCTGGCATTCCATAATCATGAGCCCTGGTCTAAATATTAGAATCATATCTCATCATGTATACGTTTTCAACTCCATTATTAGCATTAAGCGTGGGGGCTCCCTAATTCCCCCCAGACGCATTTGTGGATGAAGAATATTATGCCATATTTTATCCTTATGGGAAAGGGTTAGTTAATGCAGCAGGCTACTATTGTTCCAAAATATTTTGGGCCTCCTCAAGTCGAGGGCATTGGTGAGTCAAGTGATCGTCGGTGAAAAAATTACACAGAAAATTCACCTTCTTCTTTTCATTTTTACCCTCGCCAACATTATTAGAAAACTTTTTATCCCCCTTACCCTTCTTTCCTTTGGATTTAATTTTTCCCTCTCGTTGTTTGTTACCTTTGGGATTCATCAACTGCACACTATGTACTTCTGATGTTTGGGTTGTGGGGGCAGCTGGACTAGGGGTTGGGTTGGCCACAATCTGTTGGATTTATAATTGTTGCAATTGGTTATCCAAATAATACATGGGATTATTTGTGTTTATCCTACTATGCCATCAAAAGGGGCCCATACTTCTGTTTGGTTTTGCCAAAATTCGACCGTGCTGCATCTGGGAGAATCTCTTACAACATACCATATTGACAATAAATAGATTCCATTTGTTGGGATATCATAATATCCTCTTATTTAGAGAATGCTTCACAAGTCACGACTTCTTTGGAGACACAAGGCACCAACGACTTGAGGAACCACTCGAGAAAAAATGCTAGATGAACCTTCACTTTGATCAAGCTCTTTTGGCAATCCCATTCTTGGATGTGATTGGAGATATGGATGGACTTCATTTGTTCAAAGTTGTCCAACAACTTTGATCTAACATTGTATCTCATCGGTAACTACAAATGGTGTAAGAAAACCATTTCCAGGTCGTTAAACTAAGAATACTTTGAGCTATTGAGCTCGATATACCATTTTGCAGCACCCCCTATGAGAGTGCGTTGAAATAAATTCAAATGAACAAAGTCATCCTTCAATGAGTTGGAGGAGCACCATAAATGAAACATTGTAACATGATCACCTAGATCTTCACCGAGATTTCCTTCAAATTTAGGTATGCATGAGGTAAACTTATTTGGCATGGGAGGCCAACGTGGATCATGAAAAATCAGATCGTTGAACAACATTGACAAATATAGAAAATGAAGAGTTTCCAGAAAAGGTACCTAGGTTGTGGCGGATTCAAAGGAAAAGAGGAACCTGAATTTTGACTGGCATGAGGTTTCCAAGAAAATTTTGCTTGTTGGCCAAGGTTATGGTAGAAACCATGGTGTCCTTGGCTAGTAAAAGAATTTTGCGTGTTATTCTACATCATCGATGGATTCAAGTAATTCAATGACATACCTTCAGTAGGGATTGATCCCTGCATGGTATTCCAAGGAATTTAGTTTGGGATGCCCCCAATCAGTCATCTTGCAATAGATATTGAACCCTTCCAAGGGTTTCACTAAGCATGGAAGGGGTTTCCCCCAGTCAACATCCCTTTGGAAGGAAAAGAGCCCTATCAGGGATTTACAATACCTTGAGAGGATAAGGATCCAATCATCACTCCCTATGAAGGAATGAATACTTTCATATGGTTGGGTTCGCTAAAGAAGGGTTTTCCCACTGATGAAAATGCAGATGATGAGAAAGCATTTCTTTCAAAAGAACGAAACAAATAGAAAGGAATAGACCCAACCAGATTCATATAGGACCGAGACCCATGACTCCATCCACTAAACAATACAGAACTAGTACTAATCCCAGATGGTTGTTGGAAGGAACCTCCAAGAGAGGCGGACGGAGGAGAGATATGACCCCCACCGTAACGGATAACATTAAATGGAGCAGTGGTTCCTGTGAAGGATCCTTTCAAGGGAACACTAGAACTCCATGCCCCTAGAAAAATAGTCTATAAAGTAGAGTAAGTTAAAGTTGAGATTGTATTGAAACTCGACATCCCATATGTGAAGGGAGCACCAAACACATTCTGTATAATATGAACAATGGTCATCATAATTGTGGGGATCGTGCCACTGCCAAAATTTGTAGGTGTCTGGTTAGCAATAGTACTTATAGGTGGAGGTGGAGGAGGAGGTACAACCCCCCCTCCTCCTATAGACAGAATGGGAGTATAAGGACTCCCAGTATAAGTAGCGTTATTCTCTTCCATAGTCAATTGTCTAAAAAAATAATGATCAGGAGAAGTCACCTCAGGAGGGACTACCTGAACAAGGATTTCTATTGAAATATCAATGATCGGAGGGTTTGTGGACCTGAAGCCTTTATCTTCAAGGTCGGAAATGCTAGTCTCTTCTGGTGCAAGAAAGTATTCACTAGGATCAATATCGAGTATAGTTTCTAATGGCTCAGTCACTTGAAAAGAACCCCCTTGATCTATCCTTTACCTCAACGGTAGAGGAGTTGGATCCAAAGTAACCAGAGGCATTCCTTGAAGCCTATGCGAATGAAGAAGTTGTTGATATTCCACCATGTGAAATGATCAAGTGACACTCTAAGGTTAGGCTAATAAGAAACATAGAGCACATGCTAAAAGTTTCTAAAGGAAAATAAGAAATCAACTAACCAACATGAAGAACAATTATGCCAATCGACACTTGAGAAACTTATCGATGCTAGTGTAACTCGAATATGGAAACACCCTCCAGGTATACTCCGTAATGTCTGATCTGACATTTTCCCTAGGTAACATAGTATAGCCCTGCAATCACCTATGTAAGTCGCTAAATAAAGGAAAATAGTTTTCCATCTCTCATTTAGTTACCAGGCGAGTACAGTCAATAGTCAGGATAATCCTAATGAGCAGGATAGAAAATTCTGAAGCTTTTCAAGGGTACCGAAGGAAAATGGTCTGGAAGACAACTGGGGATCTTGAATGGATTCAGGGTCCACAAAGCTTCGTAGTGAAATGCAACCATCAAATATCCCAAGAATGACCCTCAATAAATGATCCCCACTATGCATGGTCTAACTTTGGAGGGGTTATCTCCTCTACCTTTCCTCATGTGACCCTGTGTTTATCCCCTGTGTTAGAGGGGGGTTCCAGACAACTCGTACAAAACTAAACTTTTTACACTCCTTGTCAAAGACTCTTAAGTTTATTTAAGTGGCCTTGAAGAGTTTCCTCTCTACACCTATTTCAAGCCCCTAAATCCTAGACTACTTGGTGTACCCTATAAACAAAAAAGTCTAGTTGATTTTAGCATTAATCATTGAATTTAATGGATTAATTATTTAGGGGGTAATGCAAGTGAAACTAGTAGTTTTCTTGAGATACGAAAGAGAAGAGTCAATAATTTTTTTAGAAAATTGTGCATGAAGAAAAATATGTTCTACTACTAAAAAAAATGGATTTTTAACTTTGAAGGGGAAAATTTTTCAAAAATGGAGACCAAGATCATAAAATGCATTTTCTCCTAGAATTCTTTTTCGTTTCAAAACGCAATACAAACTACTAAAAATTTCAAGGAAAAATCCTTAAAATAACTTTTGAATCAGAACTCTTTTCTTTTATAGAAATATCCCAAGCTACTAACACTAAACAAACATGCATGCTAAAATGAAAATGCAGTTAATGAACTACAACAATGTTTTTTTTTTTTTTTTATATGCTTAGAAATGAAAATAGCAATCAAATGATATTTTTTTTCTTTTTTCAAAGCATAATCAAGGGAAAGAGATGAAAAAAAAAATACTGACACAAAACTTAAACCACTGCTTGAAATCACAGATTCACTGGAATCCACGGGAGGAACTAAGGCTCATAATTTCACCCTTAACCTTGACAATGAAAAAAATAGATAAAGAAACAAAAATATTTATTTGCAAGTTGCAAGATAATCTGAGCCTTGAACCTAGCCAAACAAAGGCAATTAGAGACCCTAAAAAACTCAGGGAGACTTGAGAACTCAAGATATTCCGAAAAGGAAAGAAAAGTATTTAAAAATAATCTTCTAGATGAGAGAGACGTGTACTTAGCACAATCATACTACTCATGTACGTTGGTTGTGTATAATGTAGAAAGAATATGTACGCGGGATGGGAAGATAAAAGGGCGTGTACACTGCTAGAAATTTTCAAAAAAAAGAAAAAGATTCAAATAGAGCACTCAACTCATGAAGTCTGGTAAGCACCTGTAAGGTGACCAAAGACCCAAAAACACTCATAAAACTTCAACAAACATAAATTCAAGAAAATAAAATATCTCGTAAAAAGACCCTAGAGAGACTCCCTAGTGGAGTCGCCAATTCTGCTATGCGGAAAATCCTGCTAATCTGGGTCTAGCAACTAGGCAGAGTCTTGACACCCTAAAAGAGAGAAACTATTATATTCTACCACAAACCACACACAACCTTATGATAGTTAAGGGAAGATAAATAATATGGAGACGTGTACCTTAAATCCTTACGACTGATATCGATCCCTTTCGATTATTGTCTACTCCAATATTGAAGACTTCCACCCAAATATGGCATGAAACAATGCTAGAGAACAATATAGAACAACATATACTTAATTATCAAGATTATTTAAGAGTTATTTATTCATGAAAATATTCATAAACATAAACACATAGATATAGGATCCAGGACAAGAACTTTTCTCTTTTATTAATAACAAAATTGGAGGTTACAGCTTGAACTTTGTTGGCACTGCTCCATGAACCTCGCCTGTATTCCTCTAATATGTCTCCAAGTGAACTATTCCCATTACAATATTCACCACCAACATGTAAATACAAGAGAAAATGCTGGATGATATAAGGACGATGGATGGAAGGGAACGCTGAGGATAAAAATCAAAGAAAAATGTAGAAAGCTTGGGGAACAAAGGGAGAAAATTTGGCAAAGTTTTCTTTCCTCTAGTTTGAGATATCCAAAAGACCCCCCTAGGGCCCTATTTATATCAGAAAAATATGGTTAATTCATTTCCAGAAGGGCTACAGGGTGAAATATGGTTACAAAACCTAAGATAACCTGTAAACTCCTCCAGAAAGCGTGGATTTTCTATTTCTTTTGTCACTTTTTTGAGTATATGCGTGCTTTCAGTAGTGCAGCAAGTGTATGTACCTGAGATTTTAGGTATGCAACTAGAATATGCACGCACTCTTCCTATACAACAAGGTGTGTATGCCAAGCAAAAAGTTGGTTTTTAAGAAGAACTCCATCAAAATGGGTTGGCATATGTTTGAATGAGTGGGCCAACATCAAGGATGCATAGAAGTGGCATTTTGAGCTATAACAATAACAAGCGAGAGAGAGGGAGAGAGTGTTTGGATATATAGAGTGGGAGAGAGGAAAAGGGGAGAAGAGGGGGAGGGAAATAGAGGTGGGGGGAGAAAGGGGCAAGGGGAGAAGATAGATAGAGAGAGTGAGCGGGAAACAAAGAGAGGGATTATTTATGTTAAAAGGAACATATGTGCATTCCTATTCCTAATAATGTGCATGTAATTTAGGAATGTGTGCACATTCCTAAAGTGTGTGCACATTATTTTAATTTCATTTTTTTTAGGAATGTTTATGCATTCGTAAGAATGCATGTGCATTCTTAGGAAAGCGCATGCATTCCTAGGAACGTGCCTATGTGGCACATTGAGTGGAGGTTTGGGGTTTTTCGAACCTCTCATATCAGGGACGTGTGCACATTCCTGGAAACATGCACATGTTTCTATAGGTTTGCATTCCTACTCACCACATTGCCACTTTATCATCCACCAACTTCATCCACTAACCCTAATTCTTCGTCACACCACATATTCTTCTTAAATTTATAAGTGATAATATTTGTAATATCATCATTATTCTACATGATGGCTTCTTCGTGTATTCCTCGATTATTTATCCAATATTTGGGATATTTATGCCACCCATGATTGAGTCGTTGGTGGTTTTGGCTAGAGTTTGAAACAATTTTGGGGAGTCTCTTGTCATCCATGTTGTTTATATTGTTCTTGTACATTAGAAATATAATAATAGAAATGCTCTCAGTGGGGGAAACGATTGTTTGTATGAGGAGGATAGGATATGCTATATTTCCCTTAATTTTGAGATTATAAGTTATAAAATTCTTTTGAATCTCTTATATATTTCTCCAAGATTATATAGATATAATGCAACCCCAAACTTCAGATCCATATAAGATAACTGGACTAACAAGAGTGTGAAAGAGGATTTTTTTTTAACCTAAAGCAAAAGGTCTATTGATTTACAGTTTTTTTCCATCCCATAATAAGCTTTCCACCCTCCATTTATTCCTTTTTCAACTCTATAGTTCCAATTGAGCTTGTGAGGGATATCGATTCCAAGATAGTTGTATGAAGGAACTTCCTCCAAGATATTGTTTTGATAAAAAAATGTATCATAGGTGATCCTTTTGGATTTAATTCTCATAACCTTTGTTTCGTTAGTGTTCACAGTCATGCCCATGCTAGAGAAAAATTCCTTGAGGGTTCTTAGTTTCTTACCTAGATCATAGGGCTCTTCACCATAAGAACAATATCATCATCATAAATAAGGAGGATGATGACTATACTAGTGAGATTCAGGCCAAAATAGCTTGCATCCTCCAAACAATTTTCTAAGTTATCAATATAGATGTCGAAAAGGGTAGGGGATAGGGGACAACCTTGCTTGAATAATATATTACAGTTAATTTCTTCCAACCAACCTTCAATTTTCCTAAACCTGGCAATAACTTTCACATATAGCCTTATTGTAGCATCTCTTAAATCAAAAGGGAATTTAAGCTCTTCTAACCTATTCCATAGGTTATTCTTGGGAGCAATGTCAAAATATTTTCTAAAATTGACGAAACAACAAAGGAGATTAGTTTTAGCATTATGAAAGTCCTCTACAATATTGATCCTAAATGTAACAAGGTCATCGACAGTGTAATGATAGCCTCTAAACCCAGCTTGGCCTCTAGCTATTTTTCCATGGGGTTTTGTCCATGTGTCGATCTTCTTTTACAAAATATTTCTATATAGCTTAGCTAAAATGGGGCTAATCATAATGGCCCTCTAATTAGAGGGATTGATTTTATCCCCACTTTTAAAACTACATTCAATGAGGCTTTGATTCAAAGGTTTTGGGAAGCCTTGTTGGATAGCTAAATTGAAGAGCTTATGTATGTGACAGATGGTGATAGATCCTCCAATTTTTAATATTTTATCTTGGTAACCTTCAATGTTCTTAGCTTTTCCTTTTGAGAGTCACTTAACCCAAAATTTATTGTCTTCTATAGAAAATACTTCATCTTTTATAGAGTTGCTCTATATTCCTTAAAGTATATGAGTTCTAAACATATATTCTCTCAACATGAAATAGAGTTTCTTGATCTCATAATATTTACAATAACATTGTGAATAAATGGGCCTAAAAGATGTTAGAAAGAACTAGGAGTAAAAGACACATTAATATTGGATAAGGTACATTTATTCTGAACTAAATCATTTAGTTGGAACATAATAGAGTTATTTTTTTTGTTAGGATAAACTTGACGTGCAGAAAGAGTCAAAGTTGTTAGGTCAATGGTTTTAGGAACATGGTATTGGTGACCCATGTCATTAAGATTGTGGATGAGATGTAATGAAAGCCTATAAAAGGATGGTGATACTCCATTGTAACATATCAAGAGTTGAGTGGTGAAGTCTCAGTTGGTTGGGGCCAGAGACAAAAATAGATCTAATGTTGGTTCATTTTTCCCATGAGGGCTTTAGAGGATAAATCTTTTGTGGTTTATGTGTATTGTTGCTATGTTCATGATATTTTTATCTTTCTCGCATTTTATTTCCTAACAAGTGGTATCAGAGCATGGTTGAAAATGAAAATGCAATGGGTGTTGAAAGCTTCAACACTGATATTTGAAGAGCACCGGGATTGGGTTCGAAATGTACGAAGGCTATATGGCTTAGATGTTTGGATCTAATGGATATGTCAGGTGTGGTTGGATCTCTTGTTGCAAATCTACCAATAAGTGAGCATGAGGAATGGAAAAGAGAGAGGATGGTGACATTAGTGTCAAGATAGAAACAATGAAAGAAAAAATAAATTGATGGAGTGGAATGTAAATGACAATATGACTATAAGACCTAGTTAGGTGTGCATACCCCGAGTTAGACGTAGACCTAGGTGATAGGGAGGAGCATGTGAGATTCCAAGATACCCAAAATTTGAGGAAGATTTGGTCAGATTTGGTCATGGAAAACCCCAAGTCAAGTTTAAAGGGGGCAATGTTAGGATAAAATTGACTCGGTGGAAGAGTCAAAGTTGTTAGGTCAACAGTTCCAGGAACATGGTATTGGTGACCCGTGGGATTAAACCTATGGATTACATGTAATCAAATCCTATAAAATTTTGGTGATACTCCATTGTAATGGGTCAAGATTTGAACGGTGAATGCTCAATTGGCCAGGGCCAAGAGATTGGCCAGCTTGTCCTGGTTTGCCAAAGGGAAATAATAGATCTAGTGTTGGGTGTTTTTTCCTAGAAGGGTTTTCCAGGGTAAATCTCATGTTATTTATGTGTGTTATTTCTATTATTTGAAACATTATTTTTTCTCTTGTATTTTTACTTACTAACATTCTTGAGTTTCTTTATTAAAACCAAGAAACGATTTGAAGAGTGGAAAAATAAACGATCCATATTTTGACAAAATGGGGGATAGCATGTGCATGTTTCTAAAAGTGCACTCGTTTTTGAAAGCGTGTCCACATTTTTGAAAGTTCATGTGTGTTCTTAAAATCTTTTGCATGTTCCTTTATGCAAAATAAAATGGGTTTTGAGGCCTAAACAAGGTTGGGGGTACAAGGGGCTTAAGCCCCAAATGAACCTTCTTGAGATCAAACGCCATGGTTAGGGGATAAACACTTGGGCCTTACGCCCTAAATGTAGCTTCTTAGGCTCAATTTCCATAAACACACTTGTAATCCACAACATAGGCTCTTTTTAGTGCATCTTTGGCATTGGATTTGGATATGGATGCCATTTTGTGTTTTTTCACACAGAGGATGGGTTGTAGGGTCTTAACCATGATAGAGGAACGAAAAAAGTGCATCAATATATTGTTGAATCTTCTTGGGCTCAAAAACCTTGAAGGAGTCTTTGAACCAACACATGAGTCCTCTTTAGGGTCTTGGCATGACAAGGTCTTGTTGATGTACTTTTTTTTTTTCTTTATCTCTATCCTTTCCTTTTCTAGGATGGGTTCCAAGATTCTCATATTTCACTCATCTTCCTTGCCCTAGTGAACCAAGCTTGCCCAATCTTCGAAGGTGATCATGACAGGTTTTTTCTTGCATCGATGTGAGAATATTTAGTAATCCATACCGGCTAAGGTCATTTTCACATAGGGTCTTTGGGAAGTGGAAAAGGCACAACATTCTTTCCTTATTAGACAACGAACTTCCCTAGAGATGAAAGTGTCTGTAAAATAAGCTAAGATGTAGTGAACTAGACAACTTCAGGAGGGCCCTTCCTAATCAAGTGATGGTACTCCTTTCCTCTTTCCCACCAAGTGGGTTTCTACTGTGATTTTCTTGCTCACCCTACATTTGGGGACTTGGTACAAAATGCTAAAATGTGCCATGTTTCAAAGCAAAGTTGACATAAAATTTAAATATTCTTAGTCATATACAGAGAAGGGGTAGTTGATATTTGCTACCAAAAGGAAACCTACTCACAGTGCACTCATTGAGTCCAAATGTAATCCTTTGCCACAAGTTTGAGTTTTGTTGGAAACACTTTTCTATAGTCCATATTCACACATATATGGACATAGATAGTGATATGCCTCACTATCTATGCTTTGTCTCAATGCCCTTGAAGTGGAACTTTCACAAGGCTTCCAATATCCTTGAGTGAATTATCACCCCAAAAGTGTAATGGTAAATTTGACAATCTAACCCACACTATAGAATAGGAGAGGGAGTTTGAATCTAAATTAAAGATTAAAGTTTAGTGCTAAATGTAGAGTCTCATTTTACACCAAAATCATGGTCTAGAACTTAAGATCTTATCTCTAGATTTAACCAAGCTAAATTCCACTATAAAGAAACCTTTAGTGCATGAAAGTAGGATTCTCCCTTTATTTTTCATATTCAAATATAAGAGTTTCGTTGTTGAAAATCTACCGACATAATCCATTGACCCTACATACAAAAACCATTTTATTTGTAGATTTTGAATTGTTCTACTATGCCTTTTAGTGCCATTGCGAAGAGAGTTGAGGCTTCATTTACCATGCAAATTTTGCGAGTTTTGCTCTCCCAGATTCCTTTTGATCACAGTGTCCTTGAAAGCGTGTCTAATGGTAGTCGTCTTGTACTATTATGGTGAGCAATATTTCCTCTGTTACGCAAAATTCAAGGGTAGTGTATAGACCATCGAATCTAAACATCATTGAATGCTTCAGTGGTTAGTTATGGGTTGTTGCATCTTAATTGCTATTCAAATCCGACGACCTATGAACCACTTACTACTACAGCACTTCATTTACCATGTAAATTTTAGAATACTATAGGTTTCCCTCTCCCATATTCCCTTTGATCACTGCGCCCTTGAATGAGAGTTTAATGGTAATCGTTATGTACTAATTTGGTGACAATATCTACTATGTTGTGTAACATTCAAGGGTAGTGCATAGGTAGTCAAATTTGAACAATATTCAGATTCAACGATTTATGCATCATCTGTTGCAATATTGAATGTTGTGTAGCAAGTTGGATATTGGTAGATATTGCTTGCCTTAAAAAATATTTTATTCTTGTTAATGATTCTCCTATTTTTTCTAAGTCATAAGGTTCGATAATTAGTAAATTTGATACTTTTAAACCTTATCACAACAAATCAACATATCCACTTTAAAAAAATTCAACTCATGCATGTGGAAACAAACAACAAAAACATTAACGATTCCCTAGAAAAAAAAACAAAAGAAAAAGTGTAAGGACACCTTATATTGGAGAAGGGCATCGATCCTAGAGCTGGCGGGACCTCCTTCCATGAAAGAAAGTACGCGAGGCCGTGAAAAAGGAGGGCGACGGAGGCTTTTTGGACGTGGAAGGATCTTTCAAATCTTTTTGGGCGAACTTATTCACCGACTTCGACTCACGTATTATGAGACGTTGAAGAATCTTCCAAAGTCTTTTACGGCGAACGATATATAGTTATACTTTTGCACGGAACTGTGAAATGATACATACTGGCAGGGCGGCTCGAAATGAAGACATATTCCTGTCAACACCCTCCCTGCAAAGCGTTAGATTTCCACGTTGTATAAAAAAGATACTGAATTCATTCAACCCTTATAAATTGGCGATTAGAAGAAGGTGAGTTGGGAAAAGGGAACAAAAAGGAGATAATTTTTTTCAAGTAAAGTTAGTGATGGAGCGCAGGTTATTTGGTTCTAATTCTATACTCATGTGCTCTTTTTTCTGTCCTTGAATTGGTCTTCTTTCCTGCCACAACCAAAGCTCGAATGGTAGCTGCTTCTTTCTCTTCTGCTATTCACGATAATGATTTGAATCCATCAACAGGTATGAATCATAGTATTGAGTTTCCAAGCCAAATTAAATTTATGTTTTTCCTCGCGATCCGCATTAGCTCTTTGATTAGATATGTATTTTTATAATTTTCCAGAGGTATCAATGAAATATGCGAAAGGTGGGAGATTGCCGATGAAGGTTTTGATGGAAGGAATGAATGCGAGGAAAATGCGAACAACAACTGCGAGGCGTCCACCACTTTCCCCTCCCTCTCCATCTGGAAGCAATCATTGCAGTCACTGTTAAGGGCCTAATGCGCAAGAACTTCACCCCGCAACTGTAACTGTCTCGTTTTCCTGGGGCTTATGCGCATTAAGTCTGGGTATTATTGTCGTTATGCGCATTAAGTGAGCTCTTATTACAGGGCTCTGCCTTTGGTTGTGGTTTCAGGATATCTATGGGCTTTGACTTTGGTTGTGCTTTCGGAATATTTTAGTTTGTGTCTGTCTACCATTGTTGAAATTGTTTTCTTTTGTGTTTACATTTTAAGGATTTTATAACAGAGATCACTAGTTCAATGTGTGTCTGTCTACCATAGTTGAAATTGTTCTGTTTTGTGTTTACATTTAAGGATTTTATAACAAGGATCACTTATTCACTCTGTAACATAAAATTATCAATGGGAATTACAAATTCCAAATTTGTATAAATGTGATCTAAAACTTCCACCGGGTTTGAAACAACGTACAGACATGTTAGAATTGTAGGTTATGCTTTATTGTGAAATTAATTAACCAAGATGATGGAAATAAAATATGGGAGAAAAAATTATTATGAAAAACTAAATACAATTACAAGAGTGTGTTACTTAATTATAAAGAGTTCACAAATTGCTATTCTAAATATAGAAGGAAAAGATTAGATAATGTCTCTGATAATTATAAAGAGTTCACAAATTGTTATCCTAAATATAGAATAGAAGGAGAGGATTAGATAATATCTCAACCAGCTAAAGGCTCATTCAACAAATTCCTAATTTATAAAAAAAATTAGTTACATGTAGAATCCCATTTCTCTACTCTACAATGACACTTGTTCAAGATAAACATTATGGCTAACACTCCCCTTAATGTTTATCTCCTATATTCTTGTGCTCATTTTTGTTGCCTTCGTCTTCATGATCCTCAATATATTTTCCAGTCTTCATTCTTTGGCTTGCATTATCTTGAGATTTTGTCTTTCATATGGATGAGATTTACTCTGTTGCTTCATTTGATTGAATTCCCTCATCATAAATCATCTTGGGATTTTGTGGCTTACTCCTAATTATTACAATTCTCAAGACGTTTCGGCTTACCACGAGCCATCACACCAAGTGGTTTATAACTGATTACAAACTTTTATTGGTCATGTCAAGTGGTTTTGGATGACCAAAAGCTTCCATTTGTCATGACAAGTGGTTTCCAATGACTACAAACCTCACATAAAAGTGATTTGGATGACCATGAACCATCATGATGGGGAAACTAATTCACAGTTAATACATTTACTTAGGATTTGATCACACCAGGATTTATTCACGATTTTTTTTGCTTCTTCTTTTGTACTTGCATAAAAATTGATTATCGATGTCCATATAAAAAGTAATCAATCTACTCAGATACATGGGTGCAACCCATTGTACTCGCCATTTCTCTAGGAATCATTTTCATTTACATAATTCAACAACATGTTAGATTCTCTCTTAATCATAACCTTGTCCCAACAAATCACACTCATAGATTACTTTATACATTCCCCTCTTAATTGAAGACTCTTTCTTCTTCGACCTTCATCAAGTTTAGATTACATGTCCATTTTCCACCCCCATACCTATCTGAGTGTTTAATTCGACAACTTGTTGCCACATCCTTTCTATACATAAGATAGATACATGCTACACGAATATATGTGTTACCGCACTAATGCATGTAGGCCTAACTCAACAAGGCTTACAAACACCTGGGGAATTCAACTTGCCTATGGCTAAGTTTTACATCTTGGACCACAAACTTTTGGGATTTCAGGTGCAACCGATCATGCACACCCTGCAACACATATGTATTATTACAACATCTCATCTTAGGTACAATAAGCATTCAAAATGATTTATCAAATCCCCAACAAAATAGAAGCCCATCACATATGCCCTAAAGATAAATCCATTTGCATCTCATCACCATGCATACCTTATGTTTTACCTCTTTATCTCAAGTCTTCTTGCGTTTTCTTTCACCATTCATCTATGCCTTCTATTTGCATCTTCTTATTTTCATTCTTGTTGCATTTCATCATGATTTTGTCTTCATAATGTCTAGTACTTAATGATTCCTGCAGATAAAACTTGTCTATTGTTGAAATGGTCAGTTCCAACACAAACTCAAATATGTTGATGGAAATATTGTGTTGGCATTGATGTCAACATGAAGAAAAAAAGTACCATAGTGAATTAGGACATGGAATTGCAGTGAAAGCTACATGTATATTGAATTACATGAATGTAGTGGACTGCCAGAATACAAGGTATCATCTGGTTGAGTGCTTTAAAAGAATGAGACAATTTCAATTACTACACTGGTTGAGTCAAGTTGTCCTCATGACTGTATATTCTGTTGAGACAAGACCGTGATGAAAAAAACGAATAATGGTGAGTCTCCCTCTTGAATACTTTCTTGTGCACTATCATTTCAGAGTGTAGTCGAAGGGGAAATTGTTGATGAAATATC
Organism: Picea glauca; assembly: GCA_000966675.3. Taxonomy (NCBI): domain Eukaryota; kingdom Viridiplantae; phylum Streptophyta; class Pinopsida; order Pinales; family Pinaceae; genus Picea; species Picea glauca. The sequence goes on from JZKD02S1625910.1 coordinate 289,908, forward strand.
GAAAACCCTTGAGTCTGTCATATGAGCACGATATTCTATATTTCGTAACAACTTTTCGTCATCATTCTTGTGAGGCTGAGGTTGGACGAATCTTCAAACCCAAACAATTTCCAGCAACTACCAATGGTTAGATACACTCAAGCAATCAATTGTTGAATAAATTGTCTTTGATGTCAAAGGTTAGTAAGTGATTAAATATAAATGTGAATTTGGTATCACTTAAGAAATATAAAAGTAGAAAAGTTATGTGGAAATGGACTTTACGAAAAAGTGGAAATGAAAGTGGATTAAATATAAATATGACTTTAATAAATAACAAAAGTTGAAAAGTTAGGTCCAAGTGAAGTTTACATAAAAGAGGAGTAAATATAAAAGTGAAGTTTGATTAGATAAAAAGGTAAAAGTGAACTTGGATTAAAGAAACAATGGTAAAAGTGAAAATGCACATGGTATTTGCACATGGTATTTGAAAAACATGGTAGTATTTACCCATGGTAAGGTAAAAAGTGAATTAAAAGATTAAAAAGGGGGCAAAATAATTTATTATTTAAAAAGGTCGTGACTTTTCAAAAAGAATATGCTTTTTCATATAAATATTATTGAAAATTCACAATGGCTTATTATATTGAAAAGACACATACTTATAATGAAGATATACATTCCTATATTGAAGAGGTGCAATTGTTCATTTTTACATGACCAATAGAAGAAGGTGTGTCTCTGAGCATGAAATGTTGTTGAAAGAAGGTGTGTCTCTGAGCATGAAGTCTTGTTGAAAGAAGGCGTGTCTCTGAGCATGAATTTTGAAGATCAATAACAGAGTAAGATGCCAAGAAAGTAAATGAAGATATGCAATAGAATCGAAAGAAGATTATGAATATTTGAAGATTAAACTACTTACCATAAAAAAGGAGGTTGGGTGGTGCTAGGGCAGGTTGGAGCCTGCAAAGGAGGTTACAGCCTCCTTCCAGATGAAGCTGGTAAACTAAGATATTGCAACATATTTTCCATTGTAGCTGAAGAAACTAGGGAATCGGTGCTTGCTTCCAATAGGTGTTGGTAAAATATAGGGAACTACTACATTGGTCCACTTTTGCAACACTTGATCGACAAGTTTGCGTCACAAACACATCACGATTCCAACAAAATCATGAACCTCATTTTTCGTCATTAATATTTTGACTCTCGACTCTGTTTCGATGAACAAACAGTCATCGTTAGTCTCACTATTGTTTTGACGAAACAATTAGTCGATCATCCGACGAAATATTCATCGGTATAGAATTAGTCTTCAGACGACGACTTGAACCCTTTTTTGTCATCGTTGGAGGGTCAAAACAATGATGAATCAGATGCTCTCGTTGTTTTGGAAACTTACATCTCACAACAGCAACGATGCTTCATCGAACAACTCGTCGAAAGAGAAATGAATAATCCATGTACATTTTTTTAAATGTTTGTCGAAAGAGCAATGACTAAACCATGAACATTTGTCGAAAGCTTCGTTGAAAGAGCAATGTCTAAACCAAGAACATTTTGTGAAAGGTTTCTCGAAGGAGAAATGAATAATACATGAATATTCCATGAAAAAGCAATGACCATTGGTCAAATTTGCAATGACTAAACCATGAAAATTTCTAGATAGAGCAATGATTGTTTGTCGAAATAGTTGTCGGCCGAACTTCAATCAAATATGACCATCCGTCGAAAGATAAACAATAAAAATCATGGAACTTCATCGATAAAGAACCACCTTTCATAGAAAGAACAAAAACCCAATATTTAATTAAGATCAACCTGTCGTTGAAAGAGAAACGACTATGTCATCGAAATACCAACGAAGATTGTATGAAATTAAAAAAAAATGCATATCGAAAATATGTTCAGATGATGACGTATCTCATATCAGGAGAGAATGGAGGACCTACTCAACTAATGCACTGATGGCCCAGTGGTATGACGATAAGTATTATCTTGTACGTCGATCTTGAACCGATGAGAGTCGTCGATTTGGCTCCACAAAACTCCATAAATAAGGTAATGTTGACATCGTCATGGATGACTGGGAGCCCTACATTAGTCCCCGTTGATGTTGATGTCGTAGGGATGACACATATCTCCAGTTGGTTCCACCTATCCATGTGGTAGTCGCTGGTTGTCCTGAGGATTCCATACTAGAATGATGGCATGTCACTGGATCAAGCTCAATCTGGGGACTATCATTGGATTCTACAGCCGGTGGCCCAGTGATCCGTGGGGCGGTATCTAATCTGGTTCATCGATCTAGTGTTGAATTTGGGTCATTGATCCTTGACAGAGCTCTGGTGGCATCATGATATGTCATCGAATTAGGGCCACTCTGAAGAAGTGTTGCATGTAGATTCTGGTGGCCCGATATAATCCAGACCATTGATCTCAAATGAGTGATATCTATTGATTTTTATCGACCAATTGCAAAAATCAACTAAGCCATGGACATATTCATGATGACATCATCTTATACATGTGGAAATATCATATTGTTCCACATTGATGTTGATGTGGCAGGGGATGTGATGTGTCATCCTTCTTCGAGGTTTTGACCTATGTATTCAATGTACTCCACCTGTCCACATGGAAGCTATTGGTTGGCTCTGACAAAAATCTGTTGGCATGTTGATGTATCTCAGCATCGCGGGAAATGGGAGAATGTGATCCACTATTGCGTCAATGGTCAGGATGATCCTAACAATCTATCTCAAACCAATGAGCGTTGTTTATTTGGATCCACAAAACTCTGGTAAATGGCTAAGGATTGTTTATTAAGGACCATTGATCTCTCTCTTCAAACCAATGGGAATCGTATATTTGGTTCAATGAACAAACCCAAAACCTTTAAGTTGTGACTATGTCATTTTGACGTCAACTGGGTGTCGCTGACACATGGGAAGTTTCTATTTTTTCACATTGATTCTGATGTGGCAGGGGCAACATGTTTCACCTAGCTTTGGGCTGCTGAATTATGTCTCCGGTGGGTTCCACCCATCCATGTGGCAGTTGCTGGTTGGATTTTCATATTCCTATTGGCAAGCTCATGTGTCGTCGAACCGAGAGAAATATCGAGAATTGTTGCAATTGAATCCTAGTGGAATGATGGCCCATTATGTTAATTAACACCCATGGATTTTTTGTGGTTCAATGATATTCCCAACATTGATATGCTTCTAAGAAACCGTCACATTAGTCGGGCTCCACCTTCTTACTAGCTCCTATGCTCTATTTTGCGCTCTCATGGTAAGCCCCTTGGATAATCAACTTAAGCTCTTTTAGGGCAGGCTGACCCATTTTTACCTCTGATAAGTGCCCAAGTGTTTAAATTTTTCTTTATGCACGCAAGGGCATGCATTTCTTGTCATTTCTTTAATTTTCCTTGAAGTAAGCTCAGTCTTGATTGTTCAGAGGCTTTGGAAGATTGAATTCTTCCTTCAAATTGCTAAATATCAACCTTATAACCTTGATGAACCTTCAAATCATTAGCATGAACAAGTATGGTACTAACAAGTAGCATGACAAAATTAAAAAATAACATACTACATTATTGATAATGTAAATTAACTAAATGTAATTTATTTGAGTTCTTCACAATTGAACGTATTCAGCGGCTTAAAGACCCGCAAATAGATTACCATGAGGTAAATGCTAAGAATATGGTCAACTAGTATTCTATATAAACTCTGATTCAAAAGAAATTTCTAGTTACCTCTATCTTTGTAACACAAGTCCATCACGTACCGAGTGTATTATTTCCTTATGCTACATGGTGTTGAGGTATGAAAATTGCATCTTTGTATTAAAAATATATTTCAAACAAACAATATCTTATTATACCTTCCTACCATGACATGGTATATAGAAATAAATATGTTGGTTTATTGTGTATTAGTGTAGTTGTTGACAAAAAATTTGTGAAGTGTTCACAAGGTGTGACATTATACGTAGATTTTTTTTTTTAATTATTTGAAATCATTTTTGGATGATTTTGTTTGTTGTTGAAATGAATCTGTTACTGCCAAGATGATGGTGGTTCATAAAAAAATAAGGTGGATGGGTTCTCAAGCAGAGAGAAGACTAGCAGATATATGCTCGTCTATAGTGGTATGTGGTTTTTAATGTGTTTAATTGTTGGGTCGAGTTGAGGTCTAGCTAGCAATTGATAGCAATTAATAATCTCAACATGAAGGGGTAGAAAATAGTTAATGACATAAGATCATGGGAATTGTTGAACTTCATCTTCCGACAACTTTATGCTTCATCCTGGACACCTTATCATGGTCTTTGCATCTCGCTGAACTTTATCTTGCTTCCTATCCACCTCGTCACCATCTCACCACCTTGACACCTATGAATAATGCTAAGTATTCCAACTCTCGAGACCATTTCAAGGCAATTTCATTTCATTTGAAGAGTATTTCATGGGAAGTTGAAGAAACTATCTCAACGTTGAAGCACAATTCATCTAAAATCTATCTAAAATCCAGCCTTCATGACGTTAAGCTCACTTCTCTTTATTACATCTTCATTCTAGCCTTCACCCAAAATCCTTGCAAATTCTCTGGCATGGAATTTGTCTATGTGTTAAGCTATCATGAAGTGAAAAGAGAATTAGAGGTAGGGAAATAGGTATGGTATCCTCGCGGACACACGAACCTGTGGTAAGAAGTGGAAAATCAGCTAAGTCCTAAGGATTGATCGGGCAGACGAGGGGATGGAGTTCTAAGATTAAAAGAAATATAGGATCACCCAAACCCACAGTGAAATTTTTAAATTTGACTAAGTGTCAAGACTTTGCGGGTGTGAAGGATACCACAGAGTTGATGACGCATGAGAAAATGATTGTGAACATGCGTTGATATCTCAAAGAAAATGACTAAGTATATGTGTATAATGGATACAGTGGAACGACATAGTGCCTTTTAGAGGAGGAACAAGTTATAACATGAATGAAATTGACTCATGAAACCGCGATAAACTTAAGAAAATATTCACCTTGAAGTTATGGAAAGCACTGTTCAAGGGATTCAGAACGAATCTGAACTTTAGTACAGTGTATCATCCTGAGTCTGATGGTCAGAGAGAAAAGGTGAACAGAGTAATAGAAGATATACTGAGAATGTATGTGATGGATAAACCATAAAGGTGGGAAGACTACCTACATTTAATAGAATTCGCCTACAATAATGGGTATCATACATCGTTGAAGATGAGCCCATTCAGAGCACTTTATAGAAGAAAGTGCAACACACCAATAAATTGGGATAATCCAGCTGACAGAGCAGTGATTGGGCCTGAGCTGCTCAAAGAGATGGAAGACCAAATAATAAGGATTAAACGGAATCTGAAAGCTTCCCAGGATAGGAAGAAAAGTTATACTGACAGTAACAGAACCCATAAAGAATTCAAAGTGGGTGACCATGTTTTCCTGAAAGTGAGGACTAACAAGAGTTCCCTGAAGTTGGGAAGTTGCGCCAAATTGGTAGCAAGATTTTGTGGGGCATTTGAGATCTTGGAAAGGATTGGGACAGTTGCATACATGCTTTCATTACTTTCATCTATGACTGTACATAATTTGTTTCATGTTCCACTTCTTAAGAAATATGTACTTGATGCTAATTATGTTATCAATTGGAATGTGATTCAGGTGGAACCAGAGGGTGTCCTGCAAGTGCATCCTTTGCACATATTGGACAGGAAAAGCAAACAGCTCCGGAATCGAGCTATAGAGCTTGTAAAGGTCCAGTGGACCTAGTACGATCCTGAGGATGCGACATGGGAGCATGCAGATGCTATGCTGGCAGAGTACCCGCATCTTTTTGAAAATTTTGAAAGCCTTGCAAAGACAGTGTAAGTTGCACTGAAGATAGTGCAGAAATAAGGGGAGGGGAATTGTAGTGTCCCCGAGGCTGAGCCCTTTCATAGATCATGTTCTGAAAGGAATTGTAATTATGTTTTATAGGTTGGTGAGCCAAGTTTTTATAAAATGGTGGCTTATGTGTTTGTTAGGATAGGGAGCCTAAGTGTTGAAGACCAGGAGCCTGTTGTTGTATATGTAACCATGCAGAACAACTGATAAAAAATTGTAAGCACCGCTAGGTGCAGACCGACCACGATGAATGAGTGAAGGGGGACTAAGCATCCATAGAGAGGGCAAGGAATTAGAGGTTGGAAGGTGCGAAAAGGGGATAATTGTTTAGACTAGGGGGCTTAAGACTGGGAATAATATTTTATTATTATTCCAAAAGAACATGTGTCATTTATATTTTTATCCTAAGTTCTTGACCAAGGAAAGGTGATGCGTGCTGGTGGAACACATGTAGTCTCCAGGGCGACAAGTGTCGACCCTGGTGCATGTGAATAAAACGACCAGGGTGGACTGCGAATAAAACGACCTGGTGCATGCAGTCTCTTCTGCTATTCACGATAATGATTTGAATCCATCAACAGGTATGAATCCTAGTATTGAGTTTCCAAGCCAAATTAAATTTATGTTTTTCCTCTCGATCCGCATTATCTCTTTGATTAGATATGTATTTTTATAATTTTCCAGAGATATCAGTGAAATATGCGAAAGGTGGGGGATTGCCGATGAAGGTATTAATGGAAGGAATGAATGCGAGGAAAATGCGAACAACAACTGCGAGGCATCCACCACTTTCCCCTCCCTCTCCATCTGGAAGCAATCATTGCAGTCACTGTTAAGGGCCTAATGCGCAAGAACTTCACCCCGCAACTGTAACTATCTCGTTTTCCTGGGGCTTATGCGCATTAAGTCTGGGTATTATTGTCGTTATGTGCATTAAGTCAGCTCTTATTACAGGGCTCTGCCTTTGGTTGTGGTTTCAGGATATCTAAGGGCTTTGACTTTGGTTGTGATTTCGGAATATCTTAGTTTGTGTCTGTCTACCATTGTTGAAATTGTTTTGTTTTGTGCTTAAATTTTAAGGATTTTATAACAGAGATCACTAGTTCAATGTGTGTCTGTCTACAATAGTTGAAATTGTTTTGTTTTGTGTTTACATTTAAGGATGTTATAACAAGTATCACTTATTCACTCTGTAACATAAAATTATCAATGGGAATTACAAATTCCAAATTTGTATAAATGTGATCTAAAACTTCCACCGGGTTTTGAAACAACGTACAGACATGTTAGAATTGCAGGTTATGTTTTATTGTGAAATTAATTAACCAAGATGATGGAAATAAAATATGGGAGAAAAATTTATTATGAAAAACTAAATACACTTACAAGAGTGTGTTACTTAATTATAAAGATAATTATAAAGAGTTCACAAATTGTTCTTGTAAATATAGAAGGAGAGGATTAGATAATGTCTCTGATAATTATAAAAAGTTCACAAATTGTTATTCTAAATATAGAAAGAGAGGATTAGATAATTGTTAAATATATTGTAACTTCAACAGTCTCACAGACAATACACTTGTCCTGGCCAGCTGTACTTTCTATTCTTGTTTAGCTTGAGCCTATTTAGCTCAACCATCTTGCATTGTACTTATCTTCTCTTCTTCATACATTCCAATATACTATTCTATTCTTTTCTCTCTGCATTTCTCTTTGCTTCACAATTTATCATGGTATCATAGCTTCAGCAGTAAGCCTCTTCGCACAGTCTAGAGAGAAACACGATCCTCACAACGCAGAGCTTCACGGATCTTGACAGCACGCGACACAGTCTCTTTCACAAGGTTTGGAGAGTCGTCTGTCATACTCTCGAAAGATCCTCTCAGGAAACTTCCACGAGGAAGCAGACAGTCTTACGTTCAAAAGATCAACATGGGAAGCTTGCAGAGGTTGTATAGTGTACTATGCTCGAAAGAACGAGGAAGCAGAGACCGAGAAAGAAGAAACTTTAAAGATTCTTGCACATTTTTCAAGAATCATCAAAGATTGACGAAGAAGAGCTGCAGAACAGAAGAATGTTTAAAGAACTCGAAGAATTCGTTCAAAATCATTAAAGATTGCTGCAAAAGGTAGCATCGTCTAAAACTTTTTTAAATTCACTCAAATCTATCAAAGATTGAAGCAGTGAACAAAGAATCTGTGTATTTCTTTCAAATCTTTGAAAGATTCACATATCTTTCTCCCATGGGAGGAAAGAACGCGTCTCAGGTTCAAAGAAAAACCGTTGTGGCTGTAAGATTCGTCTTGAAAATGGATCTGAAGCGGGAAACCAGTTTAGAAGGGACGAGGAGAGCGTGGAAAAGGCGAAAGAGTTTCAGCCATTAGATCTTGCGTAGAGGCCCGACAGCCATTGGATCCACAAGAAAGTGCACGAGGTTTAATCCTCTGCAATGCCAAGGAATTTTTGACCTGTGAAGTCCCGACATCATCTGGACCGTCCATCAACAAACACGTGGCAAGATCGCAGCAGTTCGCTGACTCGCAAGGTGTAAAGGTCAGAAGACTGTCGTGAGAATTCACGAATCACGAAATTCCGAGTCATTCTGGACTGTTGGATCATGAAAGATCGTGAGCCGTCGATCTTGTCCCATCGCAAAATCGATAATTGGGAGTTGGACACGCAATGGATATTGCACTCCAAAAAATCCGATACGCGATATCGCAAAATCCCTAGATGACTTGTGAGTCGTCCATCTCAGAGGACAAGTGGTAGCAGATCCAAGTGCCATCAAATCGACATTTCAGAGTTCACGGTTTTGAAAGACCGTCGCAACAAGAGTTCTAAACTCACGAAATCGCGATTCCTGAAATAGCGATCAGATCTCAGTCGTCCATTTGACCGGACACGTGGCGGACATCGAGGAAACCATCGGCGTTTTGGCATCCAGGGTTTCATGTTGACAAAGAATTTGTGTCAATGGAGCATCGCAAGTCGCGGTATCGTGAGGTTGAATCAGGACCGTCCATCTTGTGGGGATGCATGGCGTAAATCCGAGGACTCAAGAAAAGTCTCGAAAAAGAAAGGGCCATCGACATATCATGATTCGACAAATCGTGAATCCTGAGGACAAGAAGCACGAGCATTTTGGAACTCCGAAGTCCGAAATCCCGACAGGAGGAGAGCTCCATTGTGGGGCCCAGCTGACGTCATCTTGTCAAAATGAGGGATCGGGAATCTCCACGGGGAAACCCCCGAAGAAGACTTGAGTCATCCATCTATTGGGACACGTGGCGGAAATCAAAGAAATCGAGAAATTTCCCAAAAGGAAAGCGCCATCGGTAAATCGGAGATCGGGGAATCGAGGAGTTAGAAGAACACTTCGTTAGGGTTCACGAAGTTCTGATTCACGATATCCTGATAAGATCTAGACCGTCGGATCACAGCAAATCTGGACCGTTGAATAGCCCAAAGGAAAATTTCGCGTCTCGGCAAATTGAAAGGAGAAAAAAAAATGGGAAAAGCCCGTAGTGCTTTAACATCAAGGCACATGGTCACATCGCATGGTGACTAAGGCCAAACTCAAGGCCGATAAGCTCTTTTCGGCCATTGACAAATTGGTGTTTCGACGATCGGAGGTAAATATGAAATTTCCCTCTGTTTTTTCTGCATTTTTTTTTTATGGCGTCATCTAGCATTTAGGACCAACTCAGGGTCTGATTCTTCTTGGAAAGAATTACGAGTTTTGGTCTCTTCGGATGAGATCGTTCTTGCAAGCACAAGAGTGTTGGGAACCAGTGGATCTTGGATATGTGGAACCAGATCCAGCAACCCTTTCTTCTATGACCAATCTGCAGCGAATTGCTCAGGCAACGCAAAGAAACAGAGAAAATAAATCTAAATTCTGGATTCAAAATTCTGTGGATGACTCGATTTTTTCAAAAATCACAGGTGCTAGTACTTCAAAACAGGCCTGGGACATCCTTAAATATTCCTACCAAGAAAATGACAGGGTCAAAACAGTTAAACTGCAGACCTTCTGGACGCAATTCGAGACTCTAAGGATGACAGAGTCTGAAAATGTGGATCATTTCATGACTAGAGTCATGGGCATCGTGAACCAGATCAGAATCATTGGTGAAACCATCACTAATCAACGAATTGTTGAGAAAATTCTCAGAAGTTTACCAAAGAAATTTGAAGTGGCTGTAACAACAATCCTTGAATCCAAGGATCTGTCAAGATTTTCAATAGATGAATTAATTGGTTCTCTGGTGACACATGAGACCAGACTGCATCTCACAGATGAGTCAATCTCCAATGCTTTCAAAAATCAATTTTCCTTCAGCAGAGGGAGAGGCAGAGGAAGAAGCAGAGGTCACCAAGGAAGAGGGAGCAATCAAGGTAATCCTCACTCCAGTGGAGGTAATAGACAACAATATGCGAATCAAAATTTCCAAGGTCAAAGACATCAACAACAAAATCAACATCAGATTTTCCAACCTCAAAGAGGCAGAGGGAGAAGATCAAATGACAAAACAAGCATACAATGCTATTACTGCAAGGAATATGGGCACTATGAATCTAAATGCAGGAAGAAGCAAGCAGATCAGCTCTCAGGCAGAGCACATGTGTCAAATCACACGGGAGAAAACTCAGGAGGTATGTTTCTTTCGTGCCACAAAACTGAACAACAACCTAAAGATCTCTGGTTGTTGGACAATGGATGTAGCAATCATATGACAGGTAACAAAGAATTACTTTCATGCATTGATTCTTCAATCTCATCTGATATCACACTTGGAAATGATTATTTAGTCAAAGTTCAAGGAAAATGAATTGTTCCTATTCTTACTAAACAAAATGTAAAGAAAGACATAAACAATGTCTATCATGTACCATATCTGAAACATAATTTGCTAAGTGTAGGACAACTCATTGAGCATGTCTATAAGGTACTTTTTGAGGGAGCATCCTGCAAGATATTTGACAAAATCCCAAGCAGAAAATTAATTTCTGAAATCCATATGACCCCAAATAGGATGTTTCCCCTTACCCTCAGAACTGCAAATCTGAGTCAACAATATGCACAGAGTGCATCCACCCTGAATGAAACAATGGTTTGGCATACAGGATTTGGACATCTACCATTTCAATGTCTAAGTCTTCTTCAGAAAAACTCCATGGTCAAAGGTCTGCCTATCTTTAAAGAGAAAATTCCCCCATGTGAGTCTTGCATACTTGGAAAACATAAGAGAACTAGTTTTCCACAGTCATCAAATCAAGCCAAACAACATATTGAACTTGTTCACACTGACTTATGTGGACCAATGCAAACAGATTCAATAGGTGGTAGATTTTACTTTATAATGTTTATTGATGATTTCAGCAGAAAAATATGGATCTATTTTCTCAGACACAAGTCTGAAACATTTGCAAAATTCAAAGAATTCAAGGCAGAAGCTGAAAAACAGAGTGGCAAATATACCAAAGAACTCAGGTCAGATGGAGGAGGAGAATACAACTCCAGAGAATTTGTAAATTTCTGCAAATCACAAGGCATTCTCATGCAAACAATAGCCAGATATACTCCATAGCAGAATGGAGTGGCTGAAAGGAAAAATGAGACAATAATGAATATGGCAAGAACACTTCTTAAAGAGAAACACTTGTCAAATACTTTTTGGGCTGAAACAGTAGCATGCTCAGTTTATCTCCTGAAGATCTCCAACCACAAGTCTAAAGATGAAAGTTCCCTAAGAAGCATGGAGTGGGACAAAGCTCAATGTAGCGCCTCTAAGGACATTTGGATGCATAGCATATGCTCACATACCTTCCGAATTAAGAAGAAATTGGATGACAGAAGTGAGAAATGTATTTTCACTGGCTATAGTGAAACATCTAAAGCTTACAGGCTTTACAATCCAATCTCCAAGAAACTAATTCTCAGCATAGATGTAAAATTTCTGGAAAATCAACTCTGGAATGATTCAGAAAATTAGTAGATGGACAGTCATAATCCATTGTTGCCAAGTTCTGAAAATGCAGAAAATTCAGAACAACAAGTGCCTCAAACTATTCTTCCACGACTGCAGGTACAAAGGCAACCTGAAAATTCTCAGGATAACTCAACTTCCAGCAGATAATCATTCGTTGAACCACAAAATCAGAGAACTCGAAGTTTGAGAGAAATGCATCAGTAGTTGGATGACTTTGAACAACACAACCATTTTGCCTTAATGTCATCTCAACCTACATCTTTTAAGGAAGCAGCTAAGGAGCCACATTGGGTTCAAGCCATGAACCAAGAAATTGAGTCCATTGAGAAGAACAAGACATGGGATCTTGTTGATTTGTCAACTCACAAGAAGAGTATTGGTGTCAAGTGGGTTTACAAAACTAAACTCAATGATAAAGGGCAGATCGAAAAACACAAGGCAAGACTTGTTGCCAAAGGATTCTCACAACAACCTGATACTGATTATGGTGAAACTTTTTCTCCAGTAGCAAGATTAGACACTGTCAGAACTCTATTGGCCATAGCAGCACAACACAAATGGCAAGTATACCAGATGGATGTCAAGTCAACATTCTTGAATGGTTTCCTAGAAGAAGAAGTTTATGTCGATCAACCACCTGGATTTGAAGTCCAAGAGCCCCCAACCAAAGTCTATCGGTTGAAGAAAGCCTTGTATGTCTTAAAGAAAGCTCCAAGAGCTTGGTACAGTAGAATTGACACTTATCTGATCAAAAGTGGTTTCAGTAGAAGTCAAAATGAGCCAACTCTTTACAGCAAAATAGATTAGCACAGTAAAATTTTAATTGTATGTTTATATGTTGATGACATGATCTACACTGGAAATCTTGAGTTAACAAATTTTAAACATGCCATTCAATCTGAGTTTGAGATGACAGATCTTGGCATAATGAAATATTTTTTAGGGATTGAGGTTCATCAATCAGCCAAAGGCATTTTTTTCTGTCAGTAAAAGTATGCAGCAGACATCCTGAAAAGATTTCGCTTGGAAGAATGCAATCCAGCAGAAACCCCCATACCACTAGGCACAAAATTGAGCAAGAATGATGAAGGTCCTACAGTGGACTCTACTCTATAAAAAAGTTTAGTAGGTAGTTTGTTGTATCTTATAGCAACTAGGCTTGACATTGTGTATGCATCCAACCTTGTTTCCAGATTCATGGAATCACCAAAAGATTCTCATTGGAAAATGGAAAAACGAATTTTGAGATATGTTGCAGGAACTCTCAAATTCGGCTTATGGTACACTAAATCTGATAGTAATCAACTTTCTGGTTACACATACAGTTATTTTGTAGGCAGCGTAGATGAAAGGAAAAGGACATATGAACATGTTTTTCAACTGGGCACGAACCTGATTACATGGGCATCAAAGAGGCATCCAATTGTATCAATATCTTCTGCAGAAGCAGAGTATGTCGCTACTACCTCAACTTCCTGTCAAGCTGTGTGGCTGAGAAGAATATTGAAAGATATGTCACATACAGAAAATGATCCAACTCCTATTTTCTGTGACAATACTTCAACAATTGCTCTATCCAAGAATCATGTGTTTCACAAGAAAAGAAAACACATTGACACGTGTTTTCATTTCATACGCGAGCTAGTCAATAATGGTGATATTGCACTACAATTATGTGGTTCTCGAGATCAGCTTGCTGATATAATTACAAAGCCACTAGGAAAGTCATTTTTTGATTTTCAGAGACATCACTTAGGCATAATCAGTGCTGATGATTGTAACTGTTGAGTTTAAGAGGGAGTGTTAAATATATTGTAACCTCAACAGTCTCATAGTACACTGCGAGCTGTCCTGGCCAGCTTTACTTTCTATTCTTGTTTAGCTTGAGCCTATTTAGCTCAACCATCTCGCATTGTACTTATCTTCTCTTCTTCATACATTCCAATATATTGTTTTATTCTTTTCTCTCTGCATTTCTCTTTGCTTCACAATTTATCAATAATGTCTCAACCAGCTAATGGCTCATTCAACAAATTCCTAATTTATAGAAGATTTTAGTTACATGTAGAATCCCATTTCTCTACTCCACAATGACACTTGTTCAAGATAAACATTATGGCTAACACTCCCCTAAATGTTTATCTCCTATATTCTTGTGCTCATTTTTGTTGCCTTCGTCTTCATGATCCTCGTTATATTTTCTAGTTTTCATCCTTTGGCTTACATTATCTTGAGATTTTGTCTTTCATATGGATGAGATTCACTCTGTTGTTTCATTTGATTGAATTCCCTCATAAATCACCTTGGGATTTTGTGGCTTACCCCTAACTATTACAATTCTCAAGAGGTTTCGGCTTACCACAAGCCATCACACTAGGTGGTTTATAACTGATTACAAAGTTCCATTTGTCATGTCAAGTGGTTTTGGATGACCAAAAGCTTCCATTTGTCATGACAAGTGGTTTCCAATGACTACGAACCTCACATAGAAGTGATTTTGGATGGCCATGAACCGTTATGATGGGGAAACTAATTCACAGTTAATACATTTACTTAGGATTTCATCACACTAGGATTTATTCATGAACTTTTGTTCTTCTTCTTTTGTACTTGCATAAAAATTGATTATCGATGTCCATATAAAAAGTAATCAATCTACTGAGATACAAGGGTGCAACCCATTGTACTCGCCATTTCTCTAGGAATCATTTTCATTTATATAATTCAACAACATGTTATATTCTCTCTTATTCATAACATTGTCCCAACAAATCACACTCATAGATTACTTTATACATTCCCCTCTTAATTGAAGACTCTTTCTTCTTCGACCTTCATCAAGTTTAGATTACATGTCCATTTTCCACCCCCATA
>JZKD02S1625910.1:332887-380303 GCA_000966675.3 Picea glauca
CGTTCAGATCAAGGGGAAGAGTATAAATCAGGGGACTTCAACAAATATTGCAAAGATAATGGAATAGTACAACAGTTTATAGTACCTCACACTCCACAACAAAACAAAGTCGCTGAAAGGAAAAACAAAACTCTAGTAGAGTGTGCACACAGTATGATGAAAGGTAAGAATATCTCAAATGCATTTTGGGTTGAAGCCATAAATACTGTAGTTTATTTAAAGAATAGAATTCCAACAAGGTGTCTTGATAATGTTACTCCTTTCGAAGCCTTAAATGGTTCCAAACCTGTAGTTCATAATTTGAAAGTATTTGGGTGTAAGGCTTTTGCTCATATTCCAAAGGACAATAGGAGGAAATTGGATGCTAAAGCCATTAAATGTATTTTCATTGGGTACTGTTATGAATTTAAAGCATAAAAATTGTTTGATCTTGCTACTCACAAAGTATTTGCAAGTAGAGATGTACTTTTCCATGAGCATGAAGTGGGAAATCATGATGACAACAATCATGATGAATGGCAGAGACTTCTTGATGAAGGAGTTAAAGAAGAGCAACAACAACAACCCACATAACAACAACCATCCCACAACATCAAGAACAACAGCAAGAAGGACTCGGTGATATGGACAATTCAAGCAGTCACAGTTTACCTAGAGGTGAAGATAGATCTTCACAAAGTGGGGAGGAAGATAATTAGTTGATAATATCTTCAAGACAGATTCAGCTTCCTGAGAGGTATATACACTATGCCCTAATGAGTAGCATTTCAAATGTCATAGAACCCATGAGTTTTGATGAAGCTAATGAACATGATGAATGACAAAATGCAATGGAGGAAGAATATGAATCTATAATGAAAAAAAATACTTGGGAATTGACTGAATTGCCTAAACATAAGAAGCCCATTGGATGCAAATGGATATACAAACCCAAGTTTAAATCAGATGGTAGTATAGATAATTATAAGGCTAGACTGGTGGCAAAGGGGTATTCACAAACAAAAGGTATTGATTATGTTGAAACATTTGCACTAGTGGCTAAATTGAATACTATCAGAATGTTAATTTCTTTAGCTACAAAGTACCATTGGAAGTTGCATCAGTTAGATGTTAAATCTGCATTTTTGAATGGTGAGTTAAAGGAAGAGGTTTACCTTACTCAACCTGAAGGATTTGTCGAAAAGGGGCAAGAACACTTAGTGTGTAAGTTAAAGAAAGCATTGTATGGACTAAAACAAGCACCTAGGTCATGGTATGAAAATATAGACTCTTTCTTTCTTCAACAGGGTTTTATGAGGAGCAAAAGTGATCCAAATTTGTATACCAAATTTGATGAACAAGGGGTATATAGTATTGATTTCATTATATGTTGATGATTTAATAATTACATGAAATGCAAAGAAGTTAATTGATGAAATCAAGGAGTAGTTATCAAAGGTATTTGAAATGAAAGATCTTGGTGAGTTACATTACTGCCTAGGTCTTGAAATTTGGAGAAATGCAGGCCAAACTTTTGTTTGTCAGAGTAAGTATATCAGAGAAATACTTAAGAGATTTAAAATTGATCAGTGTAAGTCTTCTACTGTTCCCATGCAACAGAATGTGAAACTTTCTTATGATGATGGTTCGAAGGAGGTGAATGGCATTGTGTATAGACAGATGGTGGGTAGTCTGAATTATCTCACCACAACCAGACCTAATATTTCATATTTTGTGAGTGTGTTAAGTCGGTTCATGGCAAAACCTCATGAAAGCCATTGGAATGCAACAAAGGAAGTACTTAGGTATCTAAAAGGTACACTTGATTATGGTCTTAAATACACTGATGCATCTGATGTTGAGTTGACAGGTTATTTAGATTTTGATTGGGCTGGCAATCTGGATGATCGAAGATCAACCACTGGATATGTGTTTAGCATTGGATCCGAGGTTGTTTCATGGAGCAGTAAAAAGTGGCCTACTGTATCTTTGTCTTCTACTGAAGCAGAATATAAAGCCTTGTGTGCAACAACCTGTGAACATGTTTGGTTAAGAAGACTTCTTCAAGATGTTGGAGAAGAACGAAAGGAACCTACGATGATCGGATGTGATAATCAAAGTTCAATCAATATTGTGAAGAATCTGATTTTTCATGCAAGGACAAAGCATGTTGAAGCTCAGTATCATTTTGTTAGAGAAAAGTTGCAGTCAAATGAAATAACTCTTGTGTATTGTAATACTAGTGAAAATGTTGCTGATATTTTCACTAAGCCTCTTGGAAGGATTAAGTTTGAATTGTTTAGGGAGATGTTAGGTGTAGAAGTCAATCCATTCTCCATTAAGGGGGAGACTTGGAAATAATGGAGTAAGCGGTAGTTGTAAGCACCAGTTATAAGCTTCAGTTGTGAGAGTCAGTTGTAGGCGTGTTAAGAGTCAATTCATAGTTGAGAGTCTAGTTGTCTTTGGTTTGCATGTAACCGACTCGGTAGAGTCTTTTCCTATATAAGGATGTAATCCGTCTTCATTGAATAATATAGAAGTGATCATAGCCTCACTGTGTTGTTTGTTTCGCATATTTTATCTATTTTTGTATGGAATCTTCCTAATTTTGTCAACAAAATTCAAGAATTCGAGTAGAAAACTCAATATTGAATAGAATAAATTAATCTAACCTCTTTGAAAACGGCCGGACACAATTATCTGTAGACATCAAGAGATTTTTGAAAATGGGAATCAATTATATTATATTCGCAAGTAGAACTCGCAAAAGTTTTTAGTGTATGATGGCTTTCAAGACTCGGTGAAAAAGGTTTGTCTCATCAAAAAAATTGTATTGTTTTGGTTTTTTAATATTTGTTCGTGCAATGAGATCTGAGTGGGTATCTCATTTTTTAAAATCCCTTTTAGATATCTGAGTGGATTACATATTCTTCAATGGTTTCTTATCAACCGTAAGCCTTTCGGCGTTCATCAACCGCTGTGCTAGTATATTTAAATGTAGGTAGTGGCAGATTTTTATGCATAATATGGCATATATTATATATAAATGTGGATAGTGGCGGATTTTTATGCATACAAGGCATCAAGAATATTGGAACCTCTGAACTCTCTAGCGCCAATGATTAAACCTCATTCCGTTAACCATAGTGTCAATGTTTCCCGACTTGCAACGGATTCGAAACATTATTATTTTGTTTCTAAATATGCATTACATAAAGGCATGAATCCCGCAATATCCTTGGAAAACCCACATATTAAGCACAAAGATTATTCCACGAGATTGTTTTGTGGTATATTTAAATGCCATTTGACATTAAGATCAGTCCATCTCCACTTTAAGATGTTCAATACAACTTGTGGACGAAAATATTTTATTCTTATTAATTCTTTTTTTTTCTAAATCATGAGATTTTATAATTGATAAGTTTAATACCTTTTAAACCTTATCACACAACAAGTCGACATATCCATTTTGAAAGAATTCAACTCATGTGGAGACTACAACAAAGACATTAACGATTCCTTAGAAAAAAGCAAAAGAAAAAGTGTAACGACACCTTATATTGGAGGAGGGCATCGATCCTAGAGCTGGCGGGACCTTCTTCCATGAAAGAAAGTACGCGAGGCCGTGGAAAAGGAGGGCGACGGAGGCTTTTTGGACGTGGAAGGATCTTTCAAATCTTTTTAGGCGAACTTATTGACCGACTTCGACTCACGTATTATGAGACGTTGAAGAATCTTCCAAAGTCTTTTACGGCGAACGATATATAGTTATACTTTTGCATGGAACTGTGAAATGATACACACTGGCAGGGCGGCTCGAAATGAAGATATATTCCTGTCAACACCCTACCTGCAACGCGTTAGATTTCCACGTTGTATAAAAAAGAGACTGAATTCATTCAACCCTTATAAATCGGCGATTAGAAGAAGGTGAGTTGGGAAAAGGGAAAAAAAAGGAGAATTTTTTTGAGTAAAGTTAGTGATGGAGCGCAGGTTATTGGTACTAATTCTATACTCCTGTGCTTTTTTTTTTTTGTCCTTGAATTGGTCTTATTTCCTGCCACAACAGAAGATCGAATGGTTGTTGCTTCTTTCTCTTATACTATTCACGATAATGATTGAATTTCCTCATCATAAATCACTTTGGGATTTTGTGACTTACCCCTAACTATTACAATTCTAAAGAGGTTTTGGCTTACCACGAGTCATCACAGGAAGTGGTTTTTAGCTGACTACAAACTTTCATTTGTCATGTCAAGTGGTTTTGGATGACCAAAATCTTCCATTTGTCATGACAAGTAGTTTCCGATGACCACGAACCTCATATAGAAGTGATTTTGGATGACCATGAACCATCATGATGGGGAAACTAATTCAGAGTTAATACATTTACTTAGGATTTCATTACACTAGGATTTATTCACAAATTTTTCTACTTCTCCTTTTGTACTTGCATAAAAATTGATTATCAATGTCCATATAAAAAGTAATCAATCTACTGAGATACACGGGTGCAATCCATTGTACTCGCCATTTCTCTAGGAATCATTTTCATTTACATAATTCAACAACATGTTAGATTCTCTCTTAATCATAACCTTGTCCCAACAAATCACACTCATAGATTACTTTATGCATTCCCCTCTTAATTGAAGACTCTTGCTTCTTCGACCTTCATCAAGTTTAGATTACAAGTCCATTTTCCACCCCCATACCTATCTGAGTGTTTAATTTGACAAGTTGATGCCACATCCTTTCCATACATAAGATAGGTACATGCTACATGAATATATGTGTTACCGCACTAATGCATGTAGGCCTAACTCAACAAGGCTTACAAACACCTGGGGAATTCAACTTGCCTATGGCTAAGTTTTACATCTTGGACCAAAAACTTTTGGGATTTTGGGTGCAACCGATCATGCACACCCTGCAACACATATGTATTATTACAACATCTCATCTTAGGTACAATAAGCATTCAAAATGATTTATTAAATCCCCAACAAAATACAAGCCCATCAGATATGCCCGACAGGTAAATCCATTTGCATCTCATCACCATGCATACCTTATGTTATGCCTCTTTATCTCAAGGCTTCTTGCTTTTTCTTTTACCATTCCTCTTTGTCTTCTATTTGCATCTTCTTATTTGCGTTCTTGTTGCATTTCATCATGATTTTGTCTCCATAATGTCTAGTACTTAATGATTCCTGCAAATAAAACTTGTCTATTGTTAAAATGGTCACTTCCAGCAGAGACTCAAATATGTTGATGGAAATATTGTGTTGGCATTGATGTCAACATGAAGAAAAAAAGTACCATAGTGAATTAGGAAATGGAATTGCAGTGAAAGCTACATGAATATTGAATTACATGAACGCAACGGACTACTAGAATATAATGTATCATCTAGTTGAGTGCTTTAAAAGGATGAGACAATTTCAAGTACTACACTGGTTGAGTCAAGTTGTCCTCATGACTGTATATTCTGTTGAGACAAGACCGTGATGAAAAACCCGGATACTGACGAGTCTCCCTCTTAAATACTTTCTCGTGCACTATCATTTCAAAGTGTAGTTGAAGGGGAAATTATTGACGCAGTATCGAGAACCCTTGAGTCTGTCATATCAACACGATATTCGATATTCCGTAACAATTTTTGGTTATCATTCTTGTCAAGCTGAGGTTGGACGAATCTTCAAACCCAAACAATTCCCAGTAGCTACCAATGGTTAGATCCACTCACACAGTCAATTGTTGAATAAATTGTCTTTGATATCAAAGGTTAGTAAGTGATCAAATATATGTCAAAGGTTAGTAAGTGATTAAATATAAATGTGACTTTGGTATCACTTCAATAAATATAAAAGTGGAAATGGACTTTATGCAAAACTGGAAATGAAAGTGGATTAAATATAGATATGACTTTAATAAATAACAAAAGTTGAAAAGTTAGGTGTAAGTGAAGTTTACATAAAAGAGGAGTAAATATAAAAGTGAAATTGGATTAGATAAAAATGTAAAAGTGAACTTGGATTAAAGAAAAAATGGTGAAAGTGAAAATGCACATTGTATTTGAAAAACATGGTATTATTTACCCATGGTAAGGTAAAGAGTGAATTAAAACATTAAAAAGGGGGCAAAATCATTTATTATTTAAAAAGGCCATGACTTTTCAAAAAGAATATGTCTTTTCATATAAATATTATTGAAAAGTCGCAATGGCTTATTATATTGAAAATACACATACTTATAATGAAGATATACATTCTTATATTGAAGAGGTGTAGTTGTTTAGTTGTACATGACCATTAGAAGAAGGTTTGTCTCCGAGCATGAAGTCTTGTTGAAAGAAGGTGTGTCTTTGAGCATGAAATCTGAAGATCAATAACAGAGTAAGAGGCTAAGAAAGTAATTGAAGATATGCACCAGAATCGAAAGAAGATTATGAATATTTGAAGGTTAAACTACTTACCATAAATAAGGAGGTTGGATGGTGCTAGGGCAGGTTGGACCCTGCAAAGGAGGTTGTAGCCTCCTTCCAGTTGAAGTTGGTAAACCAAGATATTGCAACATATTTTCCATTATAGCTGAAGAAACTAGGGATTCAATGCTTTCTTCCAATAGGTGTTGGTAAAATACAGGGAACTACTACTTTGGTCCACTTTTCTGACACTTTATCGACAACTTTGCATCAAAAACACATCACGATTCCCACAAATCATGAAACTCATTTTCGTCGTTAATATTTTGACTCTCGACTCTCTTTTGATGAACAAATGTTCATTGTTAGTCTGACTATTACTCTAATGAAACAATTAGTCGATCATCCGACAAAATATTCATTGGTATAGAATTAGTCTTCAGATGACAACTTGAACCCTTTTTTGTTATCGTTGGAGGGTCAAAACAATGATGAATCAGATCCTCTCATTGTTTTGGAAACTTACGTCTCACAACAACAATGATGTTTCATCAAACAACTTGTGGAAAGAGAAACGAATAAACCATGAACATTTTTTTAATTGTTTGTCAAAAGAGCAATGACTAAACCGTGAACATTTTTCGAAAGCTTTGTTGAAAGAGAGTTGTCTAAACCAAGAACATTTTTCGAAAGGTTTTTAGAAGGAGAAATGACTAATCCATGAATATTCCATGGAAAATCAATGACCATTGGTTGAATTTTCCATGACTAAACCATGAACATTTCTTGGTAGAGCAATGATTGTTCGTCGAAATAGTTTTCAGCCGAACTACAATCAAACATGACCATGCGTCGAAAGAGAAACAATAAAAATCATGGAACTTCATCGATAAAGAACCATCTTTCATCGAAAGAACAACAACCCAATCTTTAATTAAGATCGTCTTGTCGTTGAAAGAGAAACGACTCTGTCATTGATATACTCACGGAGACTCTATGAAATTAAAAAAAAATGTGTATCGAAAATATGTTCATGTGATGACGTATCTCATATCGGGAGAGAAGGGAGGACCCTCTCAAAAAATGCACCGATGGCCAAGTGGTCTGATAATAAGTATTATCTTGTATGACGATCTTGAACAATGAAAGTCGTAGATCTGGCTCCACAAAACTCCATAACTAAGGTCATGTTGACATCGTCATGGATGAGTGGAATCCCTACATTAGTCCTCGTTGATGTTGATGTGGTAGGAATGACACGTATCTCCAGTTGGTTCCACCTGTCCATGTGGTAGTCAATGGTTGTCCTGAAGATTCCATAATAGAATGATGACATGTCACCACATCAAGCTCAATCTGGGGACTATCATTGGATTCTACAACCCAGTGGCCCAGTGATCCGGGGGGCGGTATCTAATCTGGTTCATCGATCTAGTGTTGAATTTGAGTCGTCAATCCTTGATAGAGCTCTGGTGGCATGATGATATGTCATCGGATTGGGGCCATTCTGGAGAAGTGTTGCAAGTATATTTTGGTGGCCCTATATAATCCAGACCGTTGATCTCAAAGAAGTGATAGCCATTGATTTCGATCGACCAATTGCCAGAATTGACTAAGCCATGCACATAGTCATGATGACATCATCCTATACATGTGGAAATATCATATTATTCCACGTTGATGTTGATGTGGCAAGGGATGTGATGTGTCATCCTGCTTCACAGTTTTGACCTATGTATTCAATGTACTCCACATGTCCACATGGAAGCTACTGGTTGGCTTTGACAAAACTCTGCTGGCATGTTGATGTATCTCATCATCGTGGGAAATGGGAGAATGTGCTCCACTGATGCGTCAATGGCCGAGATGATCCTAGAAATCAGTCTCAAACCAACGAGAGTTGTTTAGTTGGCTCCATGGAACTCTGGTAAATAGTTAAGGCTTGTTTAATTTGGACCATTGATCTTTCTCTACAAACAATTTGGAGTCGTAGATTTGGCTCAACGAACAAACCTAGAACCTTAAAGTTGTGACTATGTCATTTTGACGTCAACTGGGTCTCGCTGACACATGGGAAGTTTGTATTTTTTTCGCATTGATTCTGATGTGGCAGGGGAAACACATTTCACCTAGCTTCGCGCTGCTGACCTATGTCTCTCGTGGGTTCCACCCATCCACATGGCAGCTGCTGGTTGGTTTTTCATATTCCTATTGGAAAGCTCACGTGTCACTAAATCAAGAGAAATATGGATAATTGTTGCAATTTAATCGTGGTGGAACGATGGCCCGTTATGTTAACATCCATGCATTTTTTGTGGTTCAACGATATCCTTGACGTTGATCTGCTTCTAATAAACTGTCACATCGGTCGGGTTCCACCTTCTTACCAGCTCCTATGTTCTATTTAGTGCTCTCATGGTAAGCCCCTTGGATAATCAACTTAAGCTCTTTTAGGGAGGGTTGACCCATCTTAAACTCTGATAAGCACCCAAGTGTTTAAATTTTTCCTTATGCATGCAAGGGCATGCATTTCTTGTCATTTCTTCAATTTTCCTTGAAGTAAGCTCACTCTTGATTGTTCAGAGGCTCTGGAAGCTCTAATTCTTCCTTCAACTTCCTAAATCTCAGCCTTATAACCTTGATGAACCTTCAAATCATTGGCATGAACAAAGTTTTTATTAAGGCTGGTTGTCATTGATGTCAACCCTTGAAGAAAGCCCCATAGCACAAAGGTTTGGGTAATGGACCCAAGATTGTTTGATGTAAATATGACTCATTATTTTTTTTTCATATTTGATAAGAAGTAAATATGGATGAACTCCAAAGTGGTCCCCTTATGGTGAATGCCCTCATGGGAAGACGCTTTGTGGAGTAAGAGAACCCATGCTTAGTTGTGGAATGATGAGATGAAGGACAGTGAATTTTTCAAGGAAACTATCCTATATGGATAGTTATTGTCATTCCATTTCCAGTAGTATGTGAAACGTCACATAACCCCTCACGATTAGAGAGTTATGGCCATGAGAAGTTGGAGACCCCAGGTTTGGGTAATCGACCCAAGTTCGTTTTATGGGTAATGGTATGAGTTATGATATATTTTTATATAATACTATTCCATATGGATAGTACATGTCATTCCATTTCTTGTGGTATGTAGAGTGTCACATAACTTCTCACGGTTTGAGAGTTATGGCGTTACGAAGTTCGAGGACCCTCATATGTCATCTAGAAGCCCCAAAAGGTCTTAGTCAAAGTGGTTTAAGATATTTTAAAACGTAAATAATAAAGTGAAGTAATGAGTGTATTATAATTCAAAGTGAATAAAAATAAATGATTTCAATAATAAATTTAATGGAGAAATTAGAAGTGGGTTAACCCTAAAATAAGGAAAGTGGGGCCAAGTGACCTAGAAGATGTTTTAAGGAAGCTACTTGGAGAGTATAAATAAGAGGCAAGGCTCTCTTATTTTATATACACTTGAGAATATTGAATATATATAGGTGTCTAAGGTAACCAATGAGATATAATCCTAAATTTTGAGGGAAGGTGAAGAAAAGAATGTCGAAATGCAAGGAAGGACAAATTCTTTTGTTGGTGCTTTCTAAGATATGTTATTTACAGGTCATCTCACCATTTTCGCTATAATTTTTTTTCTATAATGATTCAAACCATGAAATTGCTATACCATTGATAAAACATATCCAAGTATCTGTGGTAAAGAATTCTTCTTATGGTTCATTGTATTTTTTGAGTTACACTCCGTGGAAAATAGGGTTTGTGGCTAGTCCTAAAACTAGTCAACAACAGGTGTTTCGAGTAAAAAAGTCATAAATTCTTAATAACAGGTCCAAATTCACTGAAACCAAATGTGTTGGTTAGGGTACAGTTTGTAGTATTATTTTTAATAGTTTCAGATCCATTCAGATAATATTTCTTGTGGGGCACTCTCTACAAGGTCACTCTCTAGAATAAGCCATAATTAAGCAAGGTATGCCATTTTTTCTATAACTATTTTTATGAGAGGTTCCAAGTAGTGACACCTGGAGAAATTGCATAAAACACACTGAAGAAAATTGTGTATCAATTCAAATATTTATGCATTACAGGTTCAAAGTTATGATTACTTCAAGTTAGGGTTGTTGACTAATCCAAGACTAGGCATGTGAGACTAAAGAAAAGTTTGATGAAAATGCTAGTCTCTTGTTGTTAAAGTTGAGGAAGGTTTGCATGAATGTGATCATATTAGAAAGGTCTATTAAAGAGAAACAAATCATATTTGGATGATGAAATTGATGAGGGATTTTGGTTGAGGTACATGTTGAGTACATGGTTGAGACAAGTAGTTTATGAGTTGGCACATACATGAGGTGTATAGTTGATGATGTTGGTACATATTGATGATTCATAGTTAATGAGTAGTTGGAAAAAATGATTGGTACATACTTGTTACATGGTTGGATGCACTTATTTATGGTACAATTTGAGTACAGGTTGGTGCATGGTTGATGCACTTGTTTATGGTACAAGTTGAGGTACAAGTTGAAGCTTGGTTCAGATTTATTGGTATAGGTTTATAGTGGTATATCTCACACTGATAGTGTTATAGTGGTTCCATCATTCTACTTCTACTTCAGGGCAGTTGGATGGGGAAAGGACAGGTGGTTGTATCCACCTTCTGGTTGTAGCCGAAGAACATAGGGGGTTGTAGCCTCCTTCTAGTTGTAGCCAGAGAATTGGGGAGTTGGAGCTTCCTTCAGGTTGTAGCGTGAGAAACTAGGGGGTTGGAGCCTCCTTCCAGTTGCAACTAGAAAACACAGGAATTTGGTTCTTCCAATGAATTTAATTCTTCAAGACATATAAGAAAAAACATTCGGTGGTTTTCCCCCGATTTGGGTTTCCACATAAAACACTGGTGTACTGTGTATGTGTATGATTGTTCATTTGTTCATTGCTTATTTACTCTGCAGTTATTGGATGACAATGCTTCATCGATATAACACTTGTATTATATGGTTAAAAAAGATTAAATTGATCTATTACTCATTCACCCCCCCTCTCAGTAATCCAACAATTGGTTTTAGAGCCAGTTCCTTAAGGAAACATTTTAACCACTGGAAGTAGATCATGGATTATTCTGAGAATGGAGTACAAATGTTTAATGGTTAGAATGGTTTTAAGAATGAGATGTGGAGAAGAATGTAGCACCACTTTTCACTCACTACTGTGTAGGTGTTACTATGCGGAATAACAACATTCTCACTCACAATTAATCACATGCATTCAAAACATGTTAAACACATTCAACACAGAGTAATCATACGATTTACTACCATAATCAACAATCAATACTATCAAACATCAATTCATATACACAACATAATACATGATGATTATAATACATAGAGATACAGAAACATAATTAAAGCATCATCTGGTACTTATCTTTGAATAGTGGTAGATTCCACCAACCAAGTGCAGGCCTTCCACGAACCTCCCAGCCTTAGACCACACTGCTCATCAGCTTAACAGTGGGTCACCCCTGAGCTGGGACTAAGCTCCACCCGAAGACAAGGAATCCTAGGCTAGGCTGAGGTTACAGGGAAACAAGACACAACCACAAGGATGGAATTCTCTCCCATGAACCTCTCACGCTCACTGCCCATAGACCCTCATTCCCCACATGCCTGTTCCACCCCAGGAGTATACACCTTCTCTGTCACCTGGTCAGTCCTTCGGCTGCTAACCTCCCTTACCTTGGGTTACAACATCAGGTCGCACTGGAAGTCTTCGGGCTCTGTGGCAGCTACAAGGTTCCTTCCAGGAGTTCTCTCCTTCCTCTGTACACTCTCTCTCCTAGAGAGAGTGTTTCTCCACTGGCCAACAAGCCACACATAGTCCAGTACTGCGTGGCCACAACAATCAATAGGGGAAACTGACGCGGATTTCCTACAGGCTCAACAATGGCCGAATGGCTCACGGTCACGACTTTGGGATAGAGACCCCACGCACAAGCTCGATCTCAGATAGAGGATACACACAGATTCTCCACACGAACACAAGTTTTTGAGTTCATAATATGTACGAAGTTTTTCTGTAGAGGTTGGATCCGTCGTACTGCTCAAAGGCCGTATCCACTTAGGCCATCGGGTGGAATGGAGGAGAACCCCCATCACGTCTCATCTTCACCATTTTGTTTTCATGGGTCGGGGAGACACTTGTCGCCCTGGAAACTGCATACGTTTACCCAACACACATCACCTTCCTCATGTTTAGGAACTTAGGATAAAACATGAAATGTTCATGCCTTTTTGGAATAATATTAAAATATTATTCCCAAGGCTGAAGCCCCCTAGGCTTAACACTTAGCCCCTTTTCCCACCTTCTAGCCCCTAATCCATTGCCTTCTCTATGGAAGCTTAGTCCCCCTTCACTCATTCATCATGGTCGGTCTACACCTGGCGGTGTTTACCAATTTTTATTAATTTGTTTTGCATGATTACATATACAACAACAGGCTCCTAGCCTTCAACACTTAGGCTCCCTGGCCTAACAAACACATAAGCCACCAACTTATAAAAACTTGTCTCACCAGCCTATAAAACATAATTACAATTCCTTTCAGAACATGATTTACAACAACGCTCGGCCTTGGGGGCACTACAATCCCCCTCCCCTTATTTATGCACTATCCTAAGTGCAACTTACACTGTCTCTGCAAGCCTTTCAAAATTTTCAAAAAGCTGTGGGTACTCTGCCCACATAGCATCTGCATTCTCCCATGTCACGTCCTTAGAACTGTACTAGGTCCACTAGACCTTTACAAGCTCTATAGCTCGATTCCAGAGCTGTTTTCTTTTCTTGTCCAATATGTGCACATGATGAACTTGCAGGACACCTTCTGGTTCCACCTAAATCACATTACAATCGATAACATGATTAGCATCAGGTACATATTTCTTAAGCAGTGAAACATGAAACACATTATGTACAGTCATAGATGCAGGTAATGCAAGCATTTATGCAACTGGACCAATCCTTTCCAGGATCTCAAATGGCCCACAAAATCTTGCTGCCAATTTGGTGCAACTTCCCAACTTCAGGGAACTCTTGTTAGTCCTCACTTTCATGAAAACATGGTCACCCACTTTGAATTCTCTATGGGTTCTGATACTATCAGTGTAACTTTTCTGCCTATCATGGGTAGCTTTTAGATATCGTTTAATTTTTATCATTTGATCTTCCATCTCTTTGAGAAGCTCAATCCCAATCAATGCTCTGTCAGCTGGATTATCCTAGCTTACCGGTGTGTTCCACTTTCTTCCATAAAGTGCTTCGAATGGGTTCATCTTCAACGATGTATGATACCCATTATTGTAGGCGAATTCTACTAAATGCAGGTAATCTTCCCACCTTGATGGTTTATCTATCACATACATTCTCAGTATGTCTTCTATTACTCTGTTTACCCTTTCTTTCTGACCATCAGACTCGGGATGATACGTTGTACTAAAGTTCAGATTTGTTCTGAATCCCTTGAACAGTCGTTTCCATAAATTCGAGGTGAATTTCGGGTCCCTATCAGACACAATTGTCTTAGGAATTTCGTGCATGCGTGCAACTTCTTTTAGAAAGATATCAACAACATCAACTTCCCTATGGGTGGTTTTCAGTGGAATAAAATGGGTAGCTTTAGTAAACTTGTCCACCACCACCATGATTGAATCATGTTGCTTGCTTGTTCTAGGTAGTCCGGTGATAAAATCTATTGTTACCACGTCCCATTTTCATTCAAGAATGGGTAAAGGCTGCAACAACCCTGTTGGGTGCTTATGCTCAACCTTAACCTTTTGGCACTCCATACATCTGGCGATGCATTCCACATTTTCCTTCTTCAGACCCAGCCAAAAGTAATGGCTTTTGACCGCTGCCATAGTTTTCTGGTAACCGGGATGTCCAGCATAAGCCATGTTATGCATTTCTTTCAGAATTGCTAGCTTCAAATCTCAGACATTGGGTACATACACTCTGTTTTTATACAAAAGTAAGCCATCAGTTCCCAAGGTGTAACTTTCCTTGGTCTGTGGTCTCTCATGCTATTGTAGCTTTGCTACTAAACCTCTGTACTGCAAATCAGCATTTGCAACTTCCAAAATTCTATCTTTAATCTCAGTCCTATACCTGCTAATGGCTGTAGCATGTAATTCATGCACTTTTCTGCTGAGTGCATCAACCACCTTATTTTCTTTCCCTTTGATATGCTTAATATCAAATTCATATTCGCACATAAACTCCAGCCATCTAATTTTCCTGACATTTAAAGTTGGTTGATCAAATAAATACTTCAGACCATTATGGTCTATTCTCAACTCGAATCTTTTGCCCATGAGGTAATGTCTCCATTTCTTCAAGGCATGGATGATTGCTGCCAGCTCTAAATCGTGAGTGGCATAATTCCTCTCATGCTCCTTCAACTTTTATGAATCGTAACAAACTACAAATCCCTCTTGGCTGAGAACTCCTCCCAGTCCTTCCTTACACCCATCGGTGCACACTATGTAATCCTTATTTGGATCTACAATCTTCAGGATTGGAGCAGTGGTTAGCAACTGCTTCAATCGCTAGAAGCTACTCTCACATTCTTCAGTCCACTGGAATTTCTTCTCCTTCCTTTGCAAGGAAGTGATAGAATGAGTTATCCCTGAGAATTCGGCTATAAACCTTCTATAGTAGCCTGCTAGACCCCTAAAAGATCTAACTTCTGCCACATTCCTTGGCACTGACCATTCTCGAATGGCCTCAACCTTTTCAGGATCCACAGGAATCCCTTCCTTTGATATAATGTACCCCAAGTAATGAATCTTCCTTTGATAAAATGAGCACTTCCTCAGTTTTGCATATAGCTGGTGTTCTCTCAACACCTGCAACACCATTCTCAAGTGTTTCTCATGTTCTTCCTCTGTCTTGGAATAAATCAAGATATCGTCCAGGAAGACTATGACAAACTTGTCCAAATAATCTCTGAACACTCCATTCATTAAGCACATGAAAACAACAAGTGCGTTGGATAGCCCGAACAACACCACCGTGAGCTCATAATGACCGTACCTTGTTCTAAAGGAGGTCTTGCTGATGTCCTCATCATTTATTCTCAGTTGGTGATATCCTGATCGAAAATCTATTTTTGAAAATATTTTTGCATCCTTCAACTGATCAAAAAGATCATTGATTCTTGGCAGATACCTTATTCAACTGTTGGAAATCAATGCACAACCTCAACGTCCCATCTTTCTTCTTCATGAATAGGATCAGGGCACCCCACGGTGACACACTAGAGCGAATGTATCCCTTTCTTTAGTAGCTCTTCGAGCTGCAATTGAAACTCTTTCAGCTCTGGCATACTCATTCTATAAGGAGCCTTCGAAACTAGAGCTGCTCTAAGCATCAAATTTATAGAAAAATCGATGTCCCTCTTCAGAGGTAGTCCATGTACCTCCTGAAATACATCCTTGAACTCTTTGAGTACCTTGTGGTCTTCCAGATTCGAGACTACATCTCGGGATGCTTCTTCCACCCGCACTGCAAATAATTGACATCCTTTCTGGTAACATTTCTTCAGCTGCATGGCTGAGATTTCCCTAACAACCACGACTCTAGGAATTCCTTGTACGGTTACCTGATTTCCCTCTTCGTTCAGGCATGTAAACCTCTTGTTACAGCAGTCCAGAAGGGCATGGTGCTGGTCCAACCAGTCCATCCCAATTAAGCAATCATAGGATCCTAAAGGAAAAATGTTCAATTCAACCTTAGTGCTCATTCCTTTCATGTCTACTAAACAATACTTAATCAATTCAGTGATCTTCCTTTTGGTTCTTGTGGCCAACTTCACTAGCCAAGACTTTTCATGTTTGCTTCTTGTTAAATGAAAACTTTCCACCACTCTAGGATCTATATAACTATGGCTATCCCCTGAATCAATTAAAATAACAAGTGGTCAGTTGTTGATCGTAACTTCCACTTCAATCATGTGGGATTGAAATTCTGCTTGTTTGTTGTCTAGGGCTATGTAGATCCTCGACATTCTGCTACCCATATCCTCCATTGTTTCATATTGTTAAACAGTATGGATAGCTCTCGCTTTATCTTTTCTATGCGGGTAGTCTCTGTACCTATGATTCCCTTTACAGCCCCAACACTCCATAGGTGGCGGTCTTGGTATCTGCTCACTCCCTTCAACTTTCTTGGGCTCTCTAAAAGATCACTTTCCCCAAGGACTGTTCCTGAAAAAGGGAGGCATGTTTCCCTTCTACCTCCGTTCTTTCTTAAACCTCTTCTGGTCATCCCAAGCCTTCCGAAAGGTAGGCTTTTCTCTTTGCTATTTGTATAAGCATTTCGCCCTTTGTATGGCTTCTTCCATGGTCTTAGGATTGTCATATTGAATCTTGTCACCAATGGAAGGTGGTAGTCCACTCAGATACCTCTGAATTTTGATAGCCTCATCTTTGATGAACGAAACATACTTCAGTAGTTCCAGAAAACTTTGTTCATACTCATCAATGGTCATGCTACCCAACTTGAGTTCAAAGAACTCCTTTATCTTTTTATCATAGTATCTTTTAGTCAGGTATTTCTTCCCAAAATACCTCTTAAACTCCTTCCACGTGACCTCTTTCTCTCTGATGTGTTGCACCTGCACCAATTGATCCCACCACATGGAAGCTTTTCCTTTCAACTGGTACATTGCAATTCTTCCCTCTGCATGGGCAGAATAATTCTGCAGTTGGAAGTATTTCTTCATACCCAACAACCATGTTTCGGCATCTTCTTCCTTCTTATGTTCACCATCGAATGTAGGCTCTTTAATATTGTTGATTTCCCCTTTCAATTCATCCCTTCCATATTTTCGGTGTTTTCTGGTAGGGGATGGGCTTGAACTACTGTGTGTCTCCTTGCTAGAATGCTTCAGGGAGAGACGATATTGTCTGCTACCACTCCTCGATCTTCTTCTGCTCTCAGGGGTTCTGACACTTCTTGATCTACTTGTGTTACTCTCTTTTTTCAATTTATTTTCTATTCTTTCCAGGATCTTCAACATTTTTAAGTTGAATTGACCCAGTCGATCCCTGATTTTCATGAGCTTTTGGCTATCATCTCGGCGAGCCTAGTCATCTTTATGCAATTTTTCAATGAGTTTCATCATGCGTCCCTCTTTATCTATCTCTTTTCCATGCCCAATAAAGTTTGTTCCTTTGACTCCCAAGTTGACATCCTTTCCTTCTCTTTCATCTTCTGTTTTGGAGGGAATCTTCACCTATTCCAATTCCATACTTGGCGTCAGTTTTTGGCTGTCCTGATACTTGTTGAACTCTTCACACACATAATGCAGTCAACCGAAGTTTTTCAAGCCCTTAAACCTTCAAGAAAACTTACAACATTCATAAGCCAACATCAACAAGAAAAAAATTTTGACTTCACAAAGTTTTCTGAGCTCTATCTGGCTCTACAAATTTCACGACTTCGGAACTTCAGAATCTCGATCCACGAAGATCCAACAGTTAAATCTTCATAACCAAAGTCACCCTTTTTCAACTCGCAATCTCGCGAGTTTGTGAGTCGAAGACCCTCGACTCATTTCCTCCAAACATTGATACCCAAGATATGATACTAGTATGGCTCCCTCCTCGCTAGCACCTACTACACATGACTATAGGCTAGGGCTAAGTGCTAGCAATTCTTCGACAACTTGCGACTTCGGGAGTTGGAGTGTTGAGCCTTCGTGCTCCTCCTTTGTGAATTTTGAAATCGTGAATTACTTTATTATTCGGGCCCACAACACAGCTATTGCCCTTCACCACAGTGGCACGCGGTACATTCAAGAGGGTCCACGTCACCTTCAGTGATGTCTTCTAGTCCCACCACTCTCGCCTTTATTCTTGACTCACTGGCACATGGTACACATTCATGCGCCCACATCCATTCGAAGAAAAATCCAATGGTTAGGTCCCCTCTCAGATCTACGACGCAGATCTTTTCAACGTTTTGGGGTTTTTTGGCATCAGGATTTCGTGCACCCCACATCTCAAGCTTCCATCTGCCGAAATCACAAAAAAAAATAAGTTTTACTCCTCCACTGAATCGAACGGTCAACTCCCTTCCTACAGTCTACAGTGTAGATCATTTCGGGATTTCGGGTTTCGGGTTTTTGGAGGTGTTCACCTCCCTCACTTCCCATCTCCTGACTTTGTTAAATTCAAAAGGTTTCGCGACTAACTTGAGCGCGACTCTACCAGATCTAACGGTCGAGCCTTCCTCCCAGATCTACCACATATATCTCCACGGTTTTTCGAGTTTTCAAGATTTCACGTATCGCGATTCCCATACTCCTGTGCATTTCAAAAGGGATTTTAATCCCTGTGCACATTTTCCATATTCGACGGTCACAAGGGTTAACCTTCCCTCTCGAACAGATCCTAAGTCTCTAGCACTGTTGGTGTGGAGTCCTCTCTCCCTGTGGCCATAGACCACACTGGCTATGGTTTCGCACACCACTATACCTCCTGAGCTTACCACGGTCTGAAATTGGTCCTCCAGACACAATTTCTCCTCACACCCTCGGTCCAAAGACCACTCAACTAGCCCATCTAAGCTCAGTGTCGAAACCTTGGCTCTGATACCAAGTTGTAGCACCACTTTTCACTCACTACTGTGTAGGTGTTACTACGCGGAATAACAACATTCTCACTCACAATTAATCACATGCATTCAAAACATGTTAAACACATTCAACACAGAGTAATCATACGATTTACTACCATAATCAACAATCAATACTATCAAACATCAATTCATATACACAACATAATACATGATGATTATAATACATAGAGATACAGAAACATAATTAAAGCATCATCTGGTACTTATCTTTGAATAGTGGTAGATTCCACCAACCAAGTGCAGGCCTTCCACGAACCTCCCAGCCTTAGACCACACTGCTCATCAGCTTAACAGTGGGTCACCCCTGAGCTGGGACTAAGCTCCACCCGAAGACAAGGAATCCTAGGCTAGGCTGAGGTTACAGGGAAACAAGACACAACCACAAGGATGGAATTCTCTCCCATGAACCTCTCACGCTCACTGCCCATAGACCCTCATTCCCCACATGCCTGTTCCACCCCAGGAGTATACACCTTCTCTGTCACCTGGTCAGTCCTTCGGCTGCTAACCTCCCTTACCTTGGGTTACAACATCAGGTCGCACTGGAAGTCTTCGGGCTCTGTGGCAGCTACAAGGTTCCTTCTAGGAGTTCTCTCCTTCCTTTGTACACTCTCTCTCCTGGAGAGAGTGTTGCTCCACTAGCCAACAAGCCACACGCAGTCCAGCACTATGTGGCCACAACAATCGACAGAGAAAACTGACGTGGCTTTCCTACAAGCTCAACAATGACAAAATGGCTCACGGTCACGACTTTGGGATAGAGATCCCACGCACAAGCTTGATCTCAGATAGAGGATACACATGGATTCTCTAGACAAACACAAGTTTTTCAGTTTAGAATATGTACAAGGTTTTTCTGCAGAGGTTGGATCCGTCGTACTGCTCAGAGGATGTATCCACTCAGGATGTCGGGTGGAATGGAGGAGAACCCCCATCATGTCTCATCTTTGCCATTTTATTTGCATGGGTCGGGGTGGACAGTTGTTGCCCTGGAAACTACATGCATTTACCCAGCATGCATCACCTTCCTCATGGTTAGGAACTTAGGATAAAACATGAAATGTTCATTCCTTTTTGGAATAATATTAAAATATTATTCCCAAGGTTGAAGCCCCCTAGGCTTAACACTTATCCCTTTTTCCCACCTTCCAGCCCCTAATCCCTTGCCTTCTCTGTGGAAGATCAATGCCCCTTCACTCATTCATCATGGTCAGTCTGCACCTGGTGGTGTTTACAAATTTTTATTAATTTGTTCTGCATGATTACATATACAACAGTAGGCTCCTGGCCTTCAACACTTAGGCTCCCTGGCCTAACAAACACATAAGCCACTAGCTTATAAAAACTTGGCTCACCAGCCTATAAAACATAATTACAATTCCTTTCAGAACATGATTTACAATAGGGATCGACCTTGGGGACACTACACAGAAGGAAGTAATTATTTTTATAGGCATAGGGACATCATATTTGGCTATCAGTTGTTATAGGATAGATAGTTCAAAAGGGGTAAAGACTGTAGCGAAGAAGGAATTGAGGAAAAATAAAAAAATAGCAATGGATTTTATTTGGGAAGGATTACCTAATCTAGTAAGAGAAAATTTTGGTAAATGTTCATCAATAAAAGAACTTTGGGATAAGTTACATGACATATATTCTTCACCCATCACAGATTCAAAAAATGTCCAAGAAGATGCATAAACAAATCAAGAAGAATTATGTTCACCATGTCAAGAAGATTTATAAGATGAAGAGTACATAATCACAAGAGGTATGTTGTTTTGTGTTAATTGTGAAAAACATGGACATCTTGAAATAGAATGCCATGAAGGAAATGAGACAGGAAAAATAATTGAAAAGGAAGACAATTATGAAGAAGAATTGATTAGTGCTTTAGATGAAATAAGAGAAGAAATCAATTCACTCAAGAAAGAATCGACAAAACAAAAGGAAAGTTGTCACATTTTTTAAGAAGCCCAACAGGTCATCACAAACTTAAGAACTCAGCTAGAAGAAGCCAGAAAATCGAAGAAAATCATGAATATCAAAAGCAATGTTTGGAAACCAACATAACAACACAAGGAAGAAGCAAAAATAAGAAAGAAGATATTGATAGATCATCTTAAGGAAAGAACTAACGATCTAAACCAGCTTGAGGCAGAGTTTGGTCAAGAAGATAAAGGACTTGAAGAAGAAATAATCACATTAAAAATTCAGCTTGAAGAAGCGAAAAGAACAAAAGAAGTCATGAAGTCTCAGATAATGAAGAAAGAAGAAGAGGTTGAGAAGCTTGAAGAAGAAGTTGTCACATTGAGAAGTAAAATCATCAAGCTCAACACGAATGTTGAAGAAACAAAAACATCCACATCAATTATAGAGAATGAAGAGAAGCCCTCTAGGTTTCTAGAAAAGAAGAATGAAGCAAATAGAAAGAGTTTTGCAGACGTACTCAAAGGAAGGAATCATGGTCAACCAGAATCTAAGAAAACTGTTAAATATACATCTTCAAGGGGGCCATCCATGTTCAAGCCACAAAGAAGCTTCAATCATGATCATGATCAGGCAAGACAAAAATTCAGAA
This sequence comes from Picea glauca, assembly GCA_000966675.3. Lineage (NCBI taxonomy): Eukaryota > Viridiplantae > Streptophyta > Pinopsida > Pinales > Pinaceae > Picea > Picea glauca. Next base: position 354,592 of record JZKD02S1625910.1, read on the forward strand.
GAACTACGCCACAAAGAAGATCATTCACTCCTAGGTATGCAAATTTATTTTATGGTCATTGTTTTTATTGTCCTAACTTTGAACACAAGCTTGTAGATTGCAGGGATTATAAAAGAAATGTTAAAGCAAGAAGTTCCTATGTGGCCGCATGTAACATTGAGTTTTACAAATGTCATAACTATGGACACATAGCCAGTGATTGTAGAAGCATGATCGATAATTCCATGAAAGAGAATATTGATATCGGATATAAGAAAGTATGGATAAGAAAACAAGAAGAACAGGTGAACAAAGACCAGGTACCAGAGATCGCAAGATTCACAATAAAATGAGATGAAGAAAATTCTACAGAGAAAAAAAATGATGTCAGATACATAAAGGTTTGGAAAATAACTAAAATAAAGGAAGGGAAAGTAAATAAGGAACAGGCTCAAGAGATTGTACATTTAGGAATTGTAGTGAAAGATGAATCCATAGACAGAAAGAAAGAAGTCAGAGCTCAGAGAGATAATGAATCTACCCATGAAGATGTTGATGAATCTACCAATGAAGATGATGATGAATACACATCAGAGAAGGAATTGTTTTGATCCATCCAACTTAGAGACTCCCAAGTAATATGAACATTAGACAGGGGGAGTTTATGCGATAGCTGTGACAGACCAAAGAACCATCCATAGAGCATCTTGTAGAGTTTGGGAAGACAGATTTAGAGCAATCAATTAGCATAAGTATAGTTTGGTAGTATAATGATAAATGAGTTAGAATTATGGAAAATTGTGCAAGTAGAGTCTTGGAAAGTATGGACAAACATGGATTCGTAAGAACACTTAGTAGGTTTGGATAGATATATGATATTGGACGAGAGCATGGATTCATAGATTGGTTCAGAGAGTGGTTCAGAGACAAAGGAACATTATCGTAATGGATGATAATTACACAGGAAATGGATCAGACAATGCTAATGGATTACAAATTGACAAATATTTTTTGGAAACAGGTAGTGCATGCAACAATTCACATTCAAAACAGAGTAATGCTCAGAAACAACACTGACAAAACTCCATATGAGCTATGGAAAGGAAGACCAGAAAATGTGAAGCACTTAAGAGTTTTGGAAGCAAATGCTACATCAAAAGAGAATATGGCAGAATGGGAAAGTTTGACTCTCGTGTGGACAAATGAGTACTTATTAGTTACTCAAGTACAAGGAAAGAATACAAGTGTTACAATATGAGATTGAACAAAATTGTGGAAAGCATCAACGTAACAATTAATGAAACAGACATAACATAATCAATGGAAGAAGTAAAGGAATCAATGGAACAGCCTTCCGAAGAAGAAGCAAAATATGAAAAGGATGTAGAAGAGGAAGATGAAGATAATCCAATAGAAACAAAAGAGCAAGTTCAACAAGTGTCTCCAAAGACACTCAGTAAATGAGTACAGAAGAATCATCCTTTAGATCAGATTATCAGAAACAATGATGCAGGAGTTGAGACTAGAAAACGAATCCTTTCACCAGAACAAACACACCTAACATTGTTATCTACAATTGAACCAAATTGTTTTGAAGAAGCCAGAAATGATGAATTTTGGAATAAGGCCATGGATGAAGAATTGGATCAAATAGAGAAAAATGACACTTGAGAATTGGTTCCAAGACCAAAAAATAAGAATGTGATCCACAAAAAATGGATTTTTAGGAATAAATTAGATGAAGATGGACAAGTTACAAGGAACAAAGATAGATTCGTATGTAAAGGATATGCCCATATTGAAGGAATCGACTTTGAAGAGACACTTTCCCCATTTGCCAGAATGAAAGTAATCTGTTTTCTTTTAGCTTGTGCATCCTCCAAAAATGTTAAAGTATATCAGATGGACGTATAATAATCGTTTCTAAATGGGGTACTTGAAAAAGAAGTCTACATTGAACAACCAGAATGATTTCAGTTGTCAGAGAACACAAATTATGTGTGTAAATTAAATAAGGCCTCGTATGGTCTAAAACATGCTCCTAGAGCATGGTACTCCAGATTGAATAAGTATTTGCAACAAGAAGGGTTCAAAAAAAGAAGTGTAGACAACCTGCACATCAAGGTAAGTCAAGGTGATATTTTATTAATTGAAGTTTATGTTGATGATAATATTTTTGGTAGTGATGATGACAGGTTAAGCCAGAAATTTTCAAAAGATATGCAGAAATAATTTGAAATTTCACTACTTGGAGAACTGTCCTTCTTTCTGGGACTTCAGATACGTCAAAGCAACCAAGGAATTTTTATTTCTCAAATCAAGTATATCAGAAAAATGCTAAAGAGGTTCATAATGGAATATTGCAAACCAGTTGTCACTCCCATGCAAACTAGTTGCAAGTTGAGCAAAGATGATGACTCAAAGTCTACAGATCAAAGGCAATACAGGTCAATGATTGGCAACCTATTGTATGTGATAGCATCCAAACCATATGTAATGCAAGTAGTTGGACAGGTGGCACAATTTCAAGCAGCACCAAAGGAATCACATGTATTAGCAGTGAAGAGGATTTTCATATATCTCAAAGGAGCATAAGAGTTTGGGCTAAGGTATCCAAAAGGAAAGGATCTATCACTAATTGCCTACACAGACGCTGATTGAGCAAGCTATATTGATGACCGACGAAGCACTAGTGGAGAAACATTCTACTTGGGTGAGTGTTTAGTATCATGGATGAGAAACAAGCAATCATCAGTATCTCTATCTACATCCGAGGAAGAGTATATTGAAACAACAACATGTTGTACACAGGTTCTTTGGATGAAACAAACTTTGACATATATATAGGTTGAGTATGATGAGTCCATTCCAATATATTGTGATAATACAAGCGACATCGGTATCTAAAAAAACCTAGTGATGGACTCCAAGACAAAGCACATTCCAATCAAGTATCACTTTCTATGGGAATAGATTGCATAAAAGAACATCAGAGTTGAGTATGTGGGCACAAAAGAACATGTGGCATACATATTTACAAAACCACTTCCATGGGAAGCCTTTGAATATCTTCGCCAAAGACTTGGAGTTATCTCTACTCCAAAATGAATTATTTTTGAAAGATTTTTGAATGCTTATCTTATATGTCTTAGATGTACACAAGGAAGCACCATAAGAGGACAGTTCAGTCAGGGGGAGCAACCCCGGATGGAAAGATACCTTTTCCATTGATGACAAAGGGGGAGAAATTTCTCAGATGCAGAGGAAAAAGGCATGGTTCCAGGGGGAGCATATTTATCAGATGCAAAGGAAAGAGGCATGGTTCCAGGGGGAGCATGAGTGATATGATTTCAAGATTGCATCAAAGTGTTGCCATCAATGCCAAAGGGGAATATTGTTGATTAAGGCTGGTTTTCATTGATGCCAACCCTTGAAGAAAGCCCCATAGCACAAAGGTTTGCGTAATGGACCCAAGATTTTTTGATGTAAATATGACTCATTATTGTTTTTTCATGGTTTATAAGAAATAATTATGGATGAACTCCAAAGTGGTCCCCTTATGGTGAATTCCCTCAGGGGAAGACGCTTTGTGGAGTAATAGAACCCATGCTTAATTGTGGAATAATGAGATGAAGGACAATGAATTTTTCAGGGAAACTATCCTATATGGATATTTCTTTTCATGCCATTTCTGGTGGTATGTGGAATGTCACATAACCCCTCACGGTTAGACAGTTATGGCCACAAGAAGTTGGAGACCCCGGGTTTGGGTAATGGACCCAAGTTTGTTTGATGGGTAATGGTATGAGTAATGATATGTTTTCAGATAATACTATTCTATATGTATATTACATGTCATGCCATTCCTGGTTGTATGTGGAACGTCACATAACTCCTCATGGTTTGAGAGTTATGGCCTTACAAAGTTGGAGGACCCTCATATGTCATCTAGAAGCCCCAACAGGTCAAAGTAGTCAAAGTGGTTTAAGAGATTTTAAAAGGTAAATAATAAAGTGAAGTAATGATTGTATTATAATTCAAAGTGAATACAAAATAAATTATTTCAATAATAAATTTAATGGAGAAATTAGAAGTGTGTTAACCCTAAAATAAGGAAAGTGGGGCCAAATGACCTAGAAGATGTTTTTAAGGAAGCTACTTGGAGAGTATAAATAAGAGGAAAGGCTCTCTCATTTTATATACACTTGAGAATATTGAATATCTATAGGTGTTTGAGATAACTAGGGATATATAAGCCGACATGTTGAGGGAAGGTGAAGAAAATAAGGCCGAAATGCAAGGAAGGATAAATTCTTTTGATGGTGCTTTCTAAGGTATGTTATTTACAGGTCATCTGACCATTTTCTCTATAACTATTTTTCTATAATGATTCATACTGGAAATTTCTATGTCATTGCTAAAACATATCCAAGTATCTGTGGTAAAAAATTCATCTTATGGGTCGTTGTATTTTTGGAGTTACACTCTGTGGAAAATAGGGTTTGTGGCTAGTCTTGAAACTAGTCAACAACAGGTGTTTCAGGTAAAAACGTCATAACTTCTTCATACCAGATCTGAATTCAGTGAAACAAAATGTGTTTGTTAGGGTATAGTCTTTAGTATGTTTTTTAACTGTTTCATATCCATTTATATAATATTTCATGTGGGGCTCTCTATACAATGTTGCTCTCTAGAATAAGCCAAAATTCAACAAGGTATGTCATTTTTTCTATAACTCCATTTCTGAGAGGTTCCAAGTAGTGAAACCTGGAGGAATTGCATAAAACACAGTGAAGAACATTGTTGATCAATTTCATATCTTTATACATTATAGTTTCAAAGTTATGATTACTTCAAGTTAGGGTTGCTGACTAATCCAAAACTAGGCATGTGAGACTAAATAAAATTTTGATGAAAATGACAGTCTCTTGTTGTTAATGTTGAGGAAGGTTTGAAGGAATGTGATCATATACAACAGGTCTATTATAGAGCTAAAAATAATATTTGGATTATGAAATTGATCAGGGATTTTGGTTGAGTTACATGTTGAGTACATGGTTTAGACAAGTAGTTGATGAGTTGGCACATACATGAGGTGTATAGTTGATGATGTTGGTACATATTGATGAGTCATAGTTGATGATTAGTTGACAGACATGATTGGTACATACTTTGTACATGGTTGGATGCACTTGTTTATGGTACAGGTTGATTATAGGTTGTTTGGTACAGGTTGGTTCATGGTTGATCCATGTGTTTATGGTACAGGTTGAGGTATAGGTTGATGCATGGTTGATGCATGGTTCAGATTTATTGGTACAGGTTTTTAGCGGTATATATCACAGTGATAGTGTGAAAGTAGTTTCATCATTCTACTTCTACTTCAGGGTGGTTGGATGGGGCAGGGACAGGTGGTTGTAGCCACATTCTGATTGTAACCAGAGAACATAGGGGGTTGTGGCCCCCTTCTGGTTGTAGCCATAGAAATGGGGAGTTGGAGCTTCCTTTAGGTTGTAGCCTAAGAAACTAGGGGGTTGGAGCCTCCTTCCAGTTGTAGCTGGAAAACAAAGGAAGTTGGTGCTTCCAATGAATGTAATTCTTCAAGATATATAAGAAAAGGCATTCTGTGGTTTTCTCCCGATTGGGTTTCCACATAAAACATTGGTGTACTATGTATGTGTATGATTTTTCAAGTGTTCATTGCTTATTTACACTGCAGTTATTGGATGATAATGCTTCAGTGATATACCACTTGGATTATATGGTTAAAAAAGATTAAATTGCTTTATTATTGATTCAACACAAATATGGTACTAACAAGTAGCATGACAAAATTAAAAAATAACATACTACATTATTGATAATGTAAATTAACTAAACGTAATTTATTTGAGTGCTTCACATTCGAATGTATTCAATGGCTTAAAGACCTGCAAATAGATTACCATGAGGTAAATGCTAAGAATATGCTAAACTAGTATTCTATATATACTCTGATTCAAAATAAATTTTTAGTTACCTCTATCTTTGTAACACAAGTCCATTAGGTACCAAGTGTATTATTTCCTTATGCTACATGGTGTTGAGGTATGAAAATTGCATCTTTGTATTAAAAATATATTTCAAGCAAACAATATCTTATTATACCTTCCTACCACGACATGGTATATAGAAATAAATATGTTGGTTGACTGCATATTAGTCCATTCGTTGACCAAAAATTTGTGAAGTGTTCACAAGGTGTGACATTATACATAGATTTCTTTTTTAATTATTTGAAATCATTTTTGGATGATTTTTTTTTTGTTGAAGTGAATCTGTTACTGCCAAGATGATGGTGGTTCATAAAAATACATAAGGTGGATGGGTTTTCAAGAAGAGAGAAGACTATCATATATATGCTCGTCTACAGTGGTCCGTGGTTTTTAATGTGTTTAATTGTTGGGTCGAGCTCAGGTCTGGCTAAGAATTTTTGGCAATTAATAATCTCGACACGAAGCGATAGAAAATAGTTAACGACATAAGATCATGGGAATTGTTGAAATTCATCTCCCGATAACATTATGCTTCATCCTGGACACATTATCACAGTCTTTGCATCTCACTGAACTTTATATTGTTGCCTGGCCACCTCGTCACTACCTCACCACCTTGGAACCTATGCATAGTGCTAAATATTCCAACTCTAGAGAGAATTTCAAGGCAATTTCATTTCATTTGAAGAATATTTCATGGGAAGTTGAAGAAACTATCTCAACGTTGAAGCAGAATTCATCTAAAATCTGTGTAAAATCTAGCCTTCATGGCATTAAGCTCGCTTCTCTTTATTACATCTTCATTCTGGCCTTGACCCAAAATCCTTGCGAATTCTCTGGTATGGAATTTGTCTAAGTGTTAATCTGTCACGAAGTGAGAAGAGAATTAGAGGTATCAAAAGAGGTATGGTATCCCCACAAACACACGAACCCATGGTAAGAAGTGGAAAATCAACTGAGTCCTAAGGATTGATCGGGTAGATGAGGGGATGGAGTTCTAAGAGTAAAAGAAATATGGGATCACCCAAACCCATAGTGAAATTTTTAAATTTGATTAAGTGTCAAGACTTTGCAAGTGTGAAGGATACCACGGAGTTGATGATGCATGAGAAAATGACCGCGAACACACGGTGATATCTCAAAGAAAATTACTAAGTATATGTGCATAATGGATATAGTGGAACAACAAGATGCATTTTAGGGGGGGAACAAGTTATAACATGAATGAAACTGACCCATGAAACCGCGATAAAGTTAAAAAAATATTCTAAGTACTTGATCAAGTTAAGGGTGGCAAAACGCGAGTGTATTTATGAGGCTGCAGAAGTTTGAAGGAAAGAAATGAAGACCTTAGACTAACATTGAAATATTTTTAATGGTCAAGATATAATTTGAAGATAACTGGACAATCGTTGGGCATCGAAGCTATGATTCTTGAGCTAACATAATTATCTTCATTGTCATGTCATTAATAGTCTTCCTGCTCAAATATTTTGAAGGGGTGCACAGGAATTAGTTATGAGGAATTTGTGGAAAATAGAGTCCATGTATTCACTCAGGAATGTATATAAAAAAGATATTACGAATTCACAAGAAATCAGAAATAATCATTTTTGATAAAATTTTGAATAACAAAATGTTGTACAAAATGATGGATTTGTTAAATTTTGTTATCCTTAAAAATCTTGTTGCATACACATTTTGATGAACCACGAACATAACTCAATGTAAGAAAAATTTAGCAAGAAGATTAGTAAACCAAGACATGGATTATGCCTAAGGGACCTACAATTATGAAGATGAAGGTATAAAATTTTGTATGGGCATGGATATTGTAGTAACGTAATCCAATGGGCATGGAGAAGATGGAAAGGATTCAAGCATGAACTTGGTAGAGACCATAAAAAAATTGCAGAGGGATATCCAAAGTTATAAAGATGATAACGAGAAGATTATGAAACGCAAGGAATGACAAAAAGGCTTTAACATCAAGTTAATGTAGAGCTTGGACATAATAGAGAAGAAGATGGATACAAAGACAGAGTCAAGAAAATCAAGGAGTCATTAATCTTATGATGAGAGGAGAAGAACCTAAAGTGTTGGTAGGCATCACCATTACTTCCCAAGGAATTCAACTAGGAGAACACATAGTAGTTCAATTCCATCCCCTTTTAGGGAGCATAAGAAGAAGTTCGGGGTGGATGAGCTATAGGGAGAAATGAATAAAATCAAACCACCTACATTTGATGGTGAACATATGAATGATGAGGATGTTGAGACATGGTTGTTGGGAATGAGAAAATATTTTTAGTTTCATAATTACTCTTCACAAATAGAAGGAATAATTTCCATATCTCAACTCAAAGGAAAAACATCAATGTGGTGGGATCAGTTTATGAAAGTGGAACACATTGACGAGAAAAATGATACTTGGAGAGAATTCAAAAGGTATTTTCAAAATAATTACTTAACCAAATCATACTATGATAAGACAATGAAGGAGTTATTTGAACTCAAGCTTGGGAGTATGACCATAGATGAGTGTGAAATGAGGTTCTTAGAGCTACTAAAATATGTTTGTTCATCAACAATGAACAAGTTATGATTCAAAGATACCTGAGTGGGATTCCATCGTTTATCAGTGACAAGATACAATATGATGATCCGAGATATTAGAAAAAACCATAAGGAGATTTAATTTCCTTTATGATCAACATAGAGGAATACTAACTTTCCCAAATGTGTTGGAAGACAATAGGAAGAGAAATATGGAACAAAGGAGAAATAAGGAAAACCAACTTTTAAGGAATAAAAGGTGACTGAGATAATGGGGAAAAGACAAAGGAAAACACATATTCGATGTTGGGGTTGTGGGGGAGATCATATGTATAGATATTTCCCTCAAAGAGGTGAAAAATTGAGGACTATTAACAATGTACAACAAGATGAAACAATGGAGGACATGGGAATAAATGTACCTAGGATCTACGTAGCTCTAGATAACAAGCAAGTTGAGTTTCAATAACATATGATTGAAGTGAAAGGTAGGATCAACAACCAACCCATTGTTATTTTGATTGATCTAGGAGATAATGATAGTTATCTATATCCTAAGATGGTGGAAATATTTCATTTTACAAGAAGCAAGCTTGGTAAACATTGGATGGTGCAACTCACTATAGGATCTAAGAATAAGATTAATGATATGTTAAAGACATGCACAATGGACATGAATGGATTAATCATAAGGGAACATTTGAATATCACACCTTTCATCTCATATGACTGCCTAATCAGTATCGACTGGTTCAAACAAAATCATGTTCTAGATTGTTATAATAAGTATTTTACCTTCTTATATACAGAAGGCGGTCGGAGGACAGTTCAGGGTATTCCAAGAGTAGTAACCATCAGAGAAGTTTCAGCCTTGCAACTGAAGAGAAATTTATGGAAAGGGTGTCAAGTATTTGCAACACATATGGAGATGGAAACTAAGGATAAAGTACCAAGTATTGAAGATTATGCAATCCTAAAAGAGTTTGAATATGTATTTAAAGAAATTCGAGGGTTTCCACCCAAGAGATATTTATTTCTCCATAAATATGATGACTGGAGAAACCCCAATATCTAAGACTCCTTATATGATGAGTACACTAGAGTTGACGGAGTTGTAAATTCATCTAGAGAAAATTCTAAATAAGGGATATATATGCCCAAGTGTATCAACTTAGGGTGCCCCAGTATTATTTGTGAATTAAAATGATGGAACATTGAGGCTTTGCATTCACTTCAGACAATTGAACAAGGTAACTATGAAGAACAAGTATCATTTCCCAAGGATAGATGATCTCTTTGATCAGCTGAAAGATGTTGAGGTATTCTCTAAGATTGATCTTAGATCATTTTATCACCAGGTAAGAATTAAGGAAGAATATATTGCAAGAATTTCTTCAGAACAAGGTATGGCCATTATGAGTTCATGGTGATGCCATTTGGGTTATCAAATGAACCAAAATTATTCATGTAATTAATGAATGTTATTTTCAAGGAATACTTGGATAATTTTTCCATTGGGTATTTGGATGACATACTTATTTACTCAAAATCTAAAGACGAACATGAGAAACACTTGAATATGGTGCTACAACTATTGAGAGAACATCAACTATTTGCAATGTTGATGATCTAGGAGGATACATGATGCCTCAAAAATAAAATTTATCCAATGCTCATGAAATCAACATCATTGTGAAGATTTCATTTCCATCTTTCCAATGGCACAAACGACACATCAATATGACTTCATATGACAAATGTAGAACAAGATATGCCCATTATGAGTTCATGGTGGTGCCATTTGGGTTATCAAATGCACCATAATTATTCATGTGTTCAATGAATGTTATTTTCAGAGAATACTTGGATAAGTTTGTCATTGTATTTTTTGATGACATACTTATTTACTCAAAATCTGAAGAAGAACATGAGAAACATTTGAGGATGGTGCTACAAGTATTGAGAGAACATCAACTATTTGTGAGGTTGATGATCCGTATTATTTTCGGCACAAAATGAGAGAGGAGATGTAATAAATAAATGCACATAGATATCGCAGATATCCAATAATATAACATAAATGTATCAGAGATGCAACCATAAACACAGAGATACAATAATACATGATTTCTATTAATGAAATAAATGTACAGAGACTGTAAAAATATAGAGAGAAAGACTCGCTAGAATGGTGGCAACTTATCTCTGAGAAGAGATGTGACGGTTAGTCGCATTCACAAGAAGATTATTTTACAATGAGGCTTCAAAGGCCTTTTTATCATAAATAAAATCCAAAACCCTAACACCAGAAGATGAAAAGCCAACAATTTTTTGGACCCCGTTTTGGGTAGTTTGGTGTATCAACTTCCCGGGGGCATAACTTTTGCATACGATCTCCATTTGGGGTGCACGATAGCTCGTTGGAAATGTATATTCAAGTATAATCATTTAGGGGGATAAATCAATGCCTTTTACCATCATTGAGAATATCGATCCCCAAAAACCTTCATTTGGGCCCTCAAAATGGCCTCAGAAGTTAAAAACTGCTAAAAATAGTAAATTACCAAAATTGCTAGAAAATTGTTTTGAGCCAATTGTAAAAGGTGGGTGGCCACTGATATCCACCTGGATCAATCTTCCCTCCTTAGGAATAAATTGTCTCCATTTCATTGAGTTTCCAAGGGAGAGAGAAAAGCATTTATTGAATTTGCATCTTGATCAGTTGCTTGCCTTGCTGGAGAAGTTGTGTTGCATAGCTTGTTGAAGGTTGTCACAAACATGTGGTTGGTGCAATGAGATATGAGTGGCTATCTCATTTTTTAAAATCTATTTTAGATATCTAAGTGGGTTACATATTCTTTAGTCGTTTCATATTCTTATCTCATCAACCGTAAGCCTTTGGCGTTCATCAACAACCATTTAACAACTGTGCTAGTATATTTAAATGTGGGTAGTGGCGGATTTTTATGCATAATATGGAATATATTATATATAAATGTGGATAGTGGCATATTTTTATGCATAAAAGGCATAAAAAATATTGGAACCTCTAATCTCTCTAGTGCCAATGATTAAACCTCATTCTGTTAACCAAAGTGTCAATATTTTCAGACTTGCAAGGGATTCAAAACATTATTATTTTGTTTCTAAATATGCATTACATAAAGGCATGAATCCCACCATATCCTTGGAAAACCCACATATTAAGCACAAAGATTATTCCACGAGATTTTTTTGTGGTATATTTAAATTCCATTTGACATTAATATCATTCCATCGCCACTTTAACATATTCATTGGCTATTTTTAGTGTACCATATATTTTATATGGTTGTTACTAATACTTAAAAAAGGGGGGTCAACATATATGGCATAAAAATAAGTCAACTCCCATTTCAAAGTTATGCGTTACGGTATCTAATCCATATATATTTCATTTCCACTTTTAAAAAGGCATCGGATCCCATGTGGAATATTTTGCTAATTTTTTAATGATTTCTCAAGAACATGTAGTTTTTTTTTTTTAATTTAGCATGAACTTGAACCATAAATAATGAAGCAACATAAAATACAATAGCTGCAGTAAATCAATATCAGAAGAAGAATAACCATTCACAAGACACAAGAATTTATCTTGGGAAAAATCCTTCTCAACCAAAGGAAAAACCCAACAACCCTTTACTATATTGCTAGGAAAAGAGCCTTCACACCATAAACCCTAGCACACACAAGAGGGTTCTCTATGTCCAAGAAAGCTAGCACATAAGAATTAGTGTGCACGACATTTCAGATCTCCACAATGTGTTATGAGAGAATGATATATGATCCTCAATGGGGATGTATCTCTCTAATATATACATGACATAACTTAATGAATAGAAATGTCTAATGACACAATTTGGTCGACTTGTACAAATCAATAATACAATTAGTCTTTTACATAATATTAATTGTCTTTACATAGTAGGGACGACTTGTACCCTTCACAATAAAATATAGGGTTTTACAATAGTCTTACTCTTTGAAAATATAGAAAGGGGTCTCACACACATCCTCTAGTTCTCTGCCACTAGGGAAAAGTCCACATGTGCTCAACCACAAGGGACGTGACTCTCAACATATCAACCTAACTAAATCCATATGAGTATGAATTGGAGAGCCATCTCAGGTTGACTCAACTAAGTCCATAGGAGTATGACACGAGGCCATCTCAAGTCATCTCAACTCAGTCCATAGGAGCACGACAAGAGACCAACACAATTTATTTCAACTAAGTCCATAGGAGTACGACTCACCTATGAAATAGGCATTCTCATAGATCATCTCAACTTAGTCCATAGGAGTACAATCTGGAGAATGTCTCATGAAGCTGAAATCATCAACACTCCCTCTTAGCCAGGGAAGCATTATCCACCAGTCCAAGTATCTCACGAAAGTACTTGAACTTCATTCTGGAAAGCGGTTTGGTGGAGACATCTACAACTTGCTTGTGTGTAGAAAGGTACTGCACATGTACTGATTTTCTTTGCACCATATCTCTGATGTAATGGTATTTGATCTCCATGTGTTTCGATTTATCATGAAACATAGGGTTCTCTTAGAGCTTCACACAACTCTGGTTATTGCAATAGATAATAGTGGAATCCATCTAATGTCCAAATACGTTTGCAAGGAGATTGTGAAGCCACATTCCTTCGTGGACTGCCACACATAATACAATGTACTCTTCTTATGCGATACTCAAAACCACAGATGTTTGTTTCCTTATGAACCAAGAAATCATGGTTGATCCCAAAGTAAAACAACAAACAAAGGTTCTCTTCCAGTCCATTTCCCTCCCTTCCCAATCTACATCCACATATCCATGAAATCTCATGTCTACATCGGACGCATATCTCAGGCCATAACCAAATATGCCTCATAAATATATTATCACATGATTCACTACTATGCAGTGTGTCTATCTCAACCGACTCATAAACTGACTGAGTACACTCACTACATAGCATATATCAGGTCTGGTGTTAACAAGATACATCAATGATCTAATCAGTTGTATGTAAAGATGTGGATCAATCTCGCTTGAACCAGAATAATTCTCATTCAGACTCTTCAAATTCATCACCATCGGTGTAGGCATGGGATTGCAGTCTGTCATCCCAAATTTCTTCAATATCTCAACTATATATTTCCCCTGACTCAGGAGAATATCATCATTCCTCTTCCACACTTCTAGTCCCAAGAAGTATTGCATCATACCAAGGCCCTTCATCTCGAATTTAGAAGCCAATGCATGCTTTCATTCAACAATAAAGATTTATGAACCGATGAGAAATAAGACATCAACATATAGGACCAAAATCAGGCACTCGTTACCAACAATGTTGTAGTATAGGTTGGGATAAAAAACACTCTTGTTGAAGCCCAAAATCATTAAGTATCCATCAATATTATCATACCATGGACGAGGTGCCTGCTTTAGTCCATATAGGGATTTCCTCAACCTGCACACATGAGACTCCTTCTCATGTATTAGAAATCCATCTGGTTGCTCGATGTAAACTTCTTCCTCAATTTATCTATTGAGAAAGATTTTCTTCACATCCATCTGATGTAGTCTCCAACCCATGAATGCAGCAAGGGAAATAATCGTATGGATGGAAGTGTATCAGGAAACAAGAGAAAATGTCTCCTCATATTCTGTTCTCTCCACCTAAGAGAATTTTCTAGCCACAAGTCACACTTTGTACTTCTTGGCACTTCCATCAGATGCATGTTTGATATTATAGATCCACTTGGAAGTCACTACATAATTCCCTTTAGGTCTCAGAAAAATACACTACACAACATTCTTCATGGTGGACTAATACTCTTCGGTCATGGGATCCTACCAAACCTATTGACCAGCTGCTTCTCCATGGCAAGAAGACTCAGTATCAATGATGTGGTTCACAGCTTAAACATATATCAAAAATATTTGTGCTCTCTTCATCTCTCAGAATGTACTCTGAGGAGTTGCATGTCCCTATGCCTCCTGTACAGTTTTTCGAGCCCATGCAGGCCTCTTCTGGCCTACTGCAATGTCTTTGGGAACATCATTTGGAGCTACAGGATCAACTGGATTAGTAATTATCTCCCTCTTCATGAATGAAAGGGGAGAAGGTACTATCTCTTCTTTCTTCTCATTGCCAATATCCATATGATATTCTCTAGATCTTTGGAAGACTATCTCTTCCTCAAAGGTGACATATCTGCTAACCTCGTTTTGTCTCTATGAGGGATGTAGATCTGGTATGCCATCAAAGATTCATTGTAGCCCAAAAATGTACCCCTTCTTCCTAAAGGGTTTAGCTTGGTCCTCTTTTCCTTGGGTACATAATGTATACTGGACACCCAAATATCCTAAAGTTTCCAACCTCATGCTTCACTCTAGTCAAAGCTTCTTCAGGAGTCATGTTCTTTAGAATCTTATGAGGACACTTGTTTTGAACGTACACATATTTCATGGATTCCTCTGCCCACATAATCATAGCTATATTCTGACCATGTATCATCACTTTGGTTGGTTCAAAAATGGATCTGTTGTTCCTCTCTGCAACCCCATTCTATTGAGGGTTAAAAGGAACGATGTACTCCCTCTTGATCCCTGCCTCAATGCAAAAATCATTGAAATATATGGAGGTGTACTCTCCTACATTATCTTATCTTAGTACCTTGATCTTCCTCTCATATAGATTCTCAACCTGAGCTCTAAACTCTTGAAATCTGGCAAGCACTACATCCTTGGTCTTCAAGAAGTAAATCCACATCCTCCAAGAGTGATGATCGATGAAGAGAACATAGTAAAAGTATCTGATCAAGGAAAAATAGTCATTGTTCCAAAAACATCTATATATATCAAGTCCAATATCTCCTTGGATCTATTGTCACTGCTCGAAAAGGACCCCTTGACATTATTTACAAGAGCACAACCCCTGCAAATGCAATCATGCTTGATAGGTATCTCTGGAAGACCTATTACCATATTCCCCAGAGTGGGAAGGGCTCTATAATGTAAATGAGTAGGTTTCCTATGTCATAAATCGCTCAAGCTGATAGTATCATGCAAAAAGGACTGTATTTGTTGGGTAGTCAATCTGTAAAAACTATTTTCTTGAACATCAATCACCTGGGAAGAATCCGGGCATGAGTTCTTGTTCCATGCAAGAAATTTTCCTTCAGAGAAAATAACCTTGTTTCCTTTAACTTCTAATGCAGAAACATAGACAAGGTTCCTTTTCATCCTAGGTACATATAGTACCTCACTTAATTGAAGAGGTATGTCAGAATCTAGTTGGAAAGAAGAATATCCAATTCCCCTCATAGAATATCAAGAGTTATCACCACGTACAACATGAAGATGAGACTCTTTCTCTACAATTTTTGTAAGATATTATCTATATCCAGTCATGTTTCTGGAAGGACCACTGTCAATCAACCAAATATCACTATTAGTAGGAGTCGTACCTGAGAGTACTGAAATGAATAAGAATGCTTCATATTTTATATATTCATCTCTTTAAGGTGGTTCTGAATCAACATCGACAGTGGAGGCATGTTTTCTTCCTTTCTTCCTGGTAGGAAAATTTCTTTCAATGTGTCCATACTTGTCACATTTGAAACATTGAATCTTTGATATGTATTTTATTTTTTCATGACCTGGAGTTGCTAAATTTTTCTTGTCATTGATTGCTTTGTTAAAACTTCTTCTATATTTTCTTCATCTCATTCCATGAGAAGCAAGGGATTGATTTTCATTATGATGGGAGTCTTGCACACCTTTGGATATAAGTCTAGCTTCCTTCTGAGTGCAGTCTTCCCATAGAAAATCAAACTTAGGTAAGTATTCTCTTCCACTGATACTTTGAATTAATGGTTCCCAATGGCTTGGATGGGAATTGAGAGTAATCATGAACAAATATATGTATCTTATGGTTTCTCCAATGGAACCTAACTAATATTTGATCTCTAAAATCTTCATGAAGAAGGCAGTAATGGTGCCATCTTTCATCATCTCAAGATTTTGACATTGATGTTTCAATGTGAGAGATATTTTAGTGTTGTTGCTCTCAAACATCTTCTTCAACACATCATACATTAGATAAGTTTTCATTAAGATAGAGATGTGAAGTAGCAGACGATCTCTTACTGAATAGACTATTATCTTCCTAGATTTGATATCATTTATCTTCCATTCATCCTTTTCTTCATCGGTAGATGTTACTGGTAGAGTTACTTCTATCAATATCAATAGGTCACTATCTTCCAGAGTGATGCGTAATATTAGCTTCCAATAGCTTAAGTTTCTCGATCCATCAAGCATATCTTCCACAAAAGTTTTGTTCCTCATGGTTGGCATATTCTTCACAAACCATAACAACTAGGTGTTGGAAGCAGACCAAAGCAGAAAGCAAGGAGATTTTGGGAAACGAGGCATTCACGAGGAAAGCGATAGCTACAAGGAAGAACAACATCTGTGCATGCATGGAAGAACTAATGATGTTTAGGGTTAGGGTTTTTGTAATGTATTATAATGGACCAAGAACCAAAAATCTATAAATAGAGATACCTAGGTCTCATAGGAAGAGGCTCTGAAAGTGTTGGAGACTAGGTGTTATTATAGAGAGTCGAATTATATGTAATTTTTTTCTATATGAACTATTTTTGTAAGTTGTTGAGATAGAGAGGTGAGAGGAGGGTAGATCTTGAGGGTTAGATCATAGGCTGAGAAGCCTGGTGCGATCTAGTCCACCTCATAATAGATCTTGACCCAACATAAGGAAATTGTAAAGTGCACGACACTGCAATGATAGAAAAAAAAATATAAAAGAGCTAAGAGACAAATATTTTGGATGCAACACAGGAGGGGGTGAACCATGGTAACTTTTGTGTTATATGACTGAATTCATGCATTTATTTATTGGCTCAGTAGATCATAGATGCGCTAAAAGAATGAGTTATTATATGTCGTGCATTAATTGTGAATAATATGTATACTGCGTTAAGAAGTTACAATAGAACTCCCTTTACACAGTTCTTAGATCTCTCACTCAATGCTATGTTGTAAGCACATGAGTATTAGAGCCACCCATTAAGACTATCTCGAGTGAGATGGTGCAACGCACCCTATATGCTACGTTGACTTCTGGATTACCAGGAGGGACGATAGTTTTATAGGCTTTGTTGGAAAGTCGAATATACATGAACCTTGGCTAAATAAACTCAAAAAGAATATGAGATGGAGAGTAACCAACAAATGGATTTTTTGTCATTGGTAGGAACATATGAGGATTGAGTAGATGAGTTAAGTTGAAGGTCTGTCGGAGGAAAATTAGGAAAATATTAGGGCAGAGAGAAATGAGTCACTAGAAGGGGATGTTAAGATCATGGAATCCCACAAAAGAAGATATCGAAAGATGGCTAAGGATGAAAGAGTTGGATTTTTCACAAAAAGATAACATAAACCCTAGAATAACACCCCGCAAATATCATGAGAAATATGTGTTTACTAATTTACACAAATTCTTTTTCTGTGATTTTCCAATTTTATTGCAGGAGTGGATACTAAGGTTGAAGAATAACCATGCAATGAACCAGATCCGACAGTTAGATTGGAGCCCAACATAGATTGAGTAGTTACAACAAGTTAACAACAAATTCATCCGTGCAGTAGAATTTTGGCTTGACAATATTGTGAAAGGATTTATAATAGAGTTTGTAGTAGATACAAAGAAGTCGTACAATGCAGAAGAGGAAGAGTGTCTATGAGCAGGGATGATTTTAAGGATGGAAATTTATTTTAAAATTTAGAAACCTTAGCGAATCTTACTAATCCTTCATATGCTAACTATAAACGATTGGCGATGTTTTTGTAAAAATATTCAATTTTCTAAGTATTTTATATAGTTTTTATAAAATTGTGGCGATTTTTAAGGTAAAATAATTTTATCCTATAGAATTTGGGCGAATCATTTTTAAAATAGCGAATCTTGTTTTTGGAAAAACAATGGAAAATTAGCCCATGAGCGAAATTTAGCCCCTAAAATCATCCCTGTCTATGAGGACCTCGAGGAAGGTATATTAGATCGTTGTATACCTCTATCAAGATACTGCTACATAACAAAGGTGTAATGACAATGGAGTCAGAATGTTAATCCCTAAATAGTGGCTCATTACCCCTCAATTGGGGCATATTACATTAGTAATGTTATTTTATTTATGTCATCTTTGGTCCATTAGTTGTAATTATAACTCCTATTCTCCTATATATACCAAGGAGATATTTTCATTTGGAATCATCTTGTATTTTGGACATTTATGTGGGAATAATAATGAGGTTTCCCCTTCAAAGAGGCTTATTATATGAATTTATCTCTTTTTCAAGGCGTTGAGTACTTATTCTAAGGTTTCTCAATGCTATATTGATATTTGGTTCCTAACATATGGTATCATATCTCAAGTTCTTAGGGTTTCGCTTCTACATATGAGACACCTTGGAATTTTCTCTATAACTTTTTTTGTACAATGATTCAGAAGGAACTTATTGGAGGATATTTATAAGATGGATCAAGGTACCTTGGGTTAAAATTTTATCTCCTGAGGCCATATACTTTTAGAGATACAACCTGTGTAATATAATGTTTTGAATCATCCTAAATTGAGTCATTGATGAATTTTCGCTATAAAAATGATTCTGTAACGTTTCAGACCCCGAACTATGAATTTATTAACCTAAATTATTAAGGTATATGTGGTAACAATTTAATCTTCTGGGTCATATTACATTTCTAGATACACCTTGTGGAAGATACGGTATTTGACTAGTCCTATTGACTAGTTTGAAGAAGGCGTTCCAGGTAAAACAATCCTAACTTCCTCCTAGAGTATCCAATTTGAGTGATACTAGTTGCATTGGATAGTGGACAACCCATAGTATTTCTGGTACGTGTTTCAGAATTTTATATCAATTATTTTGTGTGAGGCACACTATACAAGTGAGATCTCCTGGAAAGGACAAAAATCAGCAAGTTGTGGGGAAGTTACTGTAAATTCCACTTGGAACATCCAATTTTGATTAGAGTCGTGGCATTGCAGAGAAGAAATATCAGATACCTAAAAAAAAAAAAAAATTCACACTCAGAAGGGTAGGAATTTTTGAGATACAATAAAAGGAAGATTGTCTAGAAGAACCACCTCAAAATCAAGGTTTAAAGTGATACTTGGCCAACATGCCACCAAAAAAGGGAACTTCTACACGAAATAATCCTCTAGACAATCCTACTTTGACTCTTGATGAAGGTGAAGAAATGTGTATGGACATAAATGATTTACAAAAGAAGACAATAGAAAAATATGAACTACAAGAGATGATGGACTCAACGGAAGCTGAGTTGGAGGCAACAAATACTAATATGGATGGTTTAAAAAGGGGAGATCATGGAAGGATTGAAAAATTTCCTAATACAGAGGACACCTGAAAGTGAAAATGTATCCCATGAAATTCATGATGAGGACACAAGGAAAGTGAATCAAGAATGGAGAAACTCCAACTTTGGGTTGAATACCAACCATGTTCCTAATATCGATATGAGGAATTTTGATGGAAAGGACCCAATCACTTGGATACTTCAGATGGAGAAATTATTTGATCTACATAATGTGCCACATACACAAAAGGTACGAATTGCTTCCTTATATTTAGAACCCAATCTATTTGTATGGTATCGATGGCTTTGTTCTCGCAAATCACTCATACCTTGGAAAATTTTCACGGAAGAAATGATAGCACATTATGAGGATACACGCAACAATACCTTGTTTAGACAATTGATAAATCTCAAGCAAAAGGGTTCATTTACAGAGAACATTGAGAACTTCCAAAGATTGAATATAAAGGTAACAGATATTCCAGATGAGCACTTGATTGATATATTCATAGGAACTTTAAAGGATAACATTCAACATGATGTTTTCCTTTGGGAACCCAAATCATTGGAGAATGCATTTAGGGTGGCAAGAGATGTTGAAAGTAAAAATATGGCTATGGCTACTAGAAGGACCAATCCTAACATCTATAGAGAGAATAATTCTCCTTCTAAAACACCTCAACCTACAAGGTTGACACCTCAACAATTGGATGAAAGAGAAGCAATTTTTTTTCTTTAATTGTGAGATCAAGTACCGTAAGGGACATAAGTGTGGTGAAAAGAAATTATTCTACATAGATTGTGAAGAGGAAGAAGAACAAGAACAAGAACAAGAACCATCTCAAGATGAAAATGTAGAATCAATTTCGTCCGAAGAGTTGACTCCCACGATATCATGTAATGCATTGGCTAGAATTAGCACTCCTCAAACCCTCAATATCAAAGGATATATCAAAAAGAAAAAGTTGATAGTCCTAATTTATTCTCATAGTACTCATAATTTCATTCACTATAAATTATCCAAAGCTCTCAATTGCTTTGTACCAAAGTTTCAAGTAATGATTGCAGATGGAGGAACTATCAATTGCTTAGGAAAATGCAATAAGATCAATCTTACTATGCAGGAATATGTAATGAATAGTCCAATGATTTCTATACCCTTGGGTTGTGCTGATGTTGTACTAGGAATCCAATGGTTACAATCATTAGGAACAATGGCTTTTAATTTTCAAGAACTTTTTATGAAATTTTCATTGGAAGGAAAAGCAATTGAGTTAAGAGGTATCATAGGGAAACCCCGTAAGGTGATAAGATCTAATGGCATGAAAAAATTATTGAAAAAGGGGCATCAAGGTGTTACTACACAACTATGCTCACTATAGGTTCAAACATCTAAACCATCTATTTCTCTAGATCTCCAAGGGATCATTGATAAGCATTCCAAATTATTCGAAGATATTTTCGAAGGTCTTCCACCCACTCGAAATCATGATCATGATATTCACCTAATTCTTGGTAGTGTTCCTCCTAACATTAGGCCATACAAGTACCATTATGCCCAGAAGAGTTGAATTGAGCACATGGTTGAAGAAATGTTAGAGGTTGGCATTCTTAGCCGAAGCCAAAGTTCTTACTCTCCATCGGTGGTAATGGTATTCAAGAAATATGGATAATGGCGTATGTGTCCAGATTATAGAGAGCTCAACAAGATCACTATTAAAGATAAGTTTCCCGTTCCCATCATTGATGAATTGTTAGATGATTTACATGAATAAATCTATTTAACAAATTTGGATCTGTATTTAGGGTATCATCAAATTAGAATGAAGGAAGAAGATATCCCAAAAAACAAATTCCGAACTCATGAAGGCCATTATGAATTTTTGGTCATTCCTTTTGGCCTCACAAATGCACCTTCCACATTCCAAGGGTTAATGAATTCCATTTTCAATCCCTTCCCTCGAAAATTTCTATTAGTATTTTTTGATGATATACTAATCTATAGCAAGTCTTGGAAGGATCATGTGTGACATGTTGACAAGTACAACTACTAATGGAGAAACAACTATATGTCAAACCATCCAAATGTTTCTTTGGAGTGAAGGAGGTAGAGTATTTGGGTCACATTGTATCTCATGAAGGTGTCAGGGTAGACCCTAACAAGATTAAGGCCATGATAGACTGGTCGATTCCCAAAACATTGAAGAATATTAGAGGATTTTTGGGTTTGACAGGTTACTACCACAAGTTTTTTCGACACTATGGTAGCATAGGAACACATTTAATGACACTAACTAAGAAGGATGCAATTTCATGGACTCCAGAGGAAACTAAATCTTTTAAACAACTTAAAGAGGTGATGTGCAAAGCTCCTATCTTCACCACTTCAGACTTCAAAAAAACCTTTATTGTGGAATATAATGCCTTGGGAAATGGAATCAGTGTTGTCCTAATGCAAGAAGGAAGGCCCCTAGCTTTTGAAGGTCGACCACTCAACGGAAAGGAATTACACAAACCCATTTATGAGAAGGAAATGATGGCAATACTACATGCATTGAATAAATGGCATCCTTACCTAGTAGGTAGGCACTTCAAGGTCAAAAAAGATCATGATGGTTTTAAATACTTCTTGGAATAAAGACTATCTTTAGAAGAACAAGAAAAATGGGTAACGAAGATATTGGGTTATGATTTTGAAATTTTCTATAAAAATGGGAAGAAAAATGTTGTAGTAGATGCACTCTCAAGAAAGGATGAAGATGTTGAGTCCTTTCTCTGTTCTATATCGATCATCCAAATCGATTGGATAATAGAAGCAAGGGATGAATGGAAGAATGACGGAAAAGTGTGGACTCTCATTCAAAGGTTGCAACAGGATTCCAGTGCACCAGATACATTTACATGGAAAAATAATTCGCTATGGTATAAAGATCACTTATATTTATGTAAGAACTCTCAACTCAAACAAAAGGTACTATTGGAATTGTACACCTCTCCAGTAGGAGGGCACTCGAGATTTTTGAAAACTTACCATAGGGTCAAAAAGAAATTTTTTGGGATGGCATTAAAATTGATGTTCAAAGGTTTATTGCAGAATGTTTGGTTTGCCAAAAAAATAATGTGGAAACAATTAAGACCCTAGGTCTTTTACAAACATTATCCATCCCAAGTCAGCACTGGGAGGAGGTTTCCATGGATTTCATCACAGGGTTACCGAAGTCTGAAGGAAAGAGTTTCAACATGGTAATTGTTGATAGACTAACCAAGTACGCACACTTTTGTGCACTCTCTCATCCCTTCAAATCTAGTACAGTTGCCACTGCATTCATGGAGACAGTTCGAAAGCTACATGGCAGCCCAAAGATTATTGTAAGGGACAGATATCCCATCTTCACTGGACATTTTTGGAGAAAATTATTTTCTTGTTTGAGTACTCAGTTGGCTCATATCTCATCCTACCATCCTCAATCTGATGGAAAAACTGAGATATTGAACAAATGTCTAGAAGGCTACCTTCGTTGTTTTGTCTCAGATAAACAAATAGAATGGTTCGAATGGTTATCATTGGCAGAATGGTGGTATAACACTTCCTTTCATACTAGAACAAAAATGACACCATTTATGGAACTCTATGGATACCACCCTCCTTCCATCACTTATTCTCTAAAATAAGAATCTAAGGTTCAATAAGTGGAAGATCACATCGAGCATTGACAACAAGTTCTCCAAATATTAAAGGATAACCTGACCATGGCACAGAATCACATGAAACAAAAAGAAGATCACCATCGTAGTGAACTAAGTTTTGAAGTAGGGGATTCGGTGTTTGTAAGAATATTACCATACAAACATATGTCCCTTAAGCAAGCCAAGAAGGATAATAAATTATCACCAAAGTACTATGTCCCTTATAAGGTGTTGCAAAATATTGGTACTATGGCATACAAATTGGAGTTGCCTGCATCTTCATGAGTACACCTAGTTTTCCATGTTTCATGCTTAAAGAAGGTTATAGGTGACAAGATCCCATTTCAAACTATATTTCCATAAATTGATGAGGAAGGAAAAATCATATTGGAGCCAGAAGAAATCATAGACACAAGAATTTTCCAACTGAGGAATAGATCCATTTCAGAGTATCTCATTAAATGGAGGAAACTACTGGCTGAAGATTCCACTTAGGAAGATGAGTGTTTTATACAGAAGCATCCAGAGTTACTCAAGCGTTGTGGTCAACACTTGTTTCAAGGACAGGGGCATGTTAAGCCCTAAATAGTGGCTCATTACCCCTTAATTGGTGTTATAGCAAGATTTGCCTCACCATTGCTATCTTGCATAGAGGGCCTTTTTCCATTCCCCTATGCAGACTTATCAACACCTTTTTGATAAATCCAGAGCCAAAAATATATATTTTTCCACATATACGCTCCCTAACTTCTTTGCAAGATGCGTATATGCGTGTTTCTCCACTACAACTCGCGTGTATTGAGATTTGTGCTAGAAAAGACAAAATGATTTAGGGTTTGTTGGAAAATGTTTAACAGGCAACGTATGCTTGTCATTGATGGAAAGTACAATAGTGAATATGGCATGAGTATAGGAAGAATGTAACAGATGGGAACCAGAAGTATTTTGGGAAGACGCTGCAGAGCAAGCTTGATAAGATAAGAATAAATAGTGCAGAGGACTGTTGGCATGTTTAACAAGCAAGGAAGGTTAGCAGAAAGGAAGGCAAGGAAGAAGAACAACAACGCAGGGATAATGGCATGGACAGATTGGAAGAGTAAACTCCATTTTAGAGTTTCGGATACCGGGACTTGAAGGTATCAAGAACATAAACATCAAGAATGCGAAATCATGAGAAGATCTGTGCCGTAGGATCTGGGGTTACTATGAAGGACCAGTAACTGTTAGATATGGTGAAGCTGCAAGGAGGATAGGACAGTCATTGACTGTTGGATCAAGAGGACATCTGGAGAAAGATCAGAGCACCACAAAGACTCCATTTTGGAGTTTCGAAGATCGTGAAATCCAAAGGAAAGAGGTTCAAACTCACGATATGCGAGATCACGAAAAGATCTTGATCGTCATATCACCAAGGATTGTGGACCGCTGATCAAGCATGAAGAAGGCTTGTGAAGTGTCAAAATCATGACAAGATTTGAACCATTGGGTCCATAGGACACGTGGTGAAAGATCGTCATGTCACCGAATGGAAAGTCAAAGGTATGAAATTCTCCAGCCTTTCACCCCTCGAACTTGCGATATGCAAAATCGTGAAATAATCTCAACCATTAGATTGAGGCCAAATATGGACCGTTTATTAGGAACAATAAAGGCTCATCGATTTGTGAAGTATCGTTAAAATATTTACCATTGATCCAAGGGGGATGCATGGTAGAAGATCAGATCTTGTCAAAGACTCCATTTTGGAGTTTCACGAATTGCGACTTGGAGTGACAAGAATCTCCATCTAAGGATTAGCAAGATGCAAGATCACAAAAAGATCAGGACCATCAGATCAAAAAGAACTAGGACCGTTGATCTGAGCTCCATCTCGGAGTATCGCCTATCGCGACTTGGAGTGATGAGAATCTCCATATAAGGAATAGCGAGATGCGAGATCACGAAAAGATCAGGACCATCGAATCACCAAGAACATGGACCGTTGATCTAA
>JZKD02S1625910.1:380353-395554 GCA_000966675.3 Picea glauca
ATAGCGAGATGCGAGATCACGAAAAGATCAGGACCATCGGATCGCCAAGAACATGGACCGTTGATCTAAGCTCCATCTCGTAGTCTTGCCTATCGCGACTTGGAGTGATGAGAACCTCCATCTAAGGGACAACAAGATGCAAGATCAGAAAAATATCAACACCGTAGGATCACCAAGAACGTGGACCATTGATCTGAGCTTCATCTCGGAGTCTCGCCTATCACGACTTGGAGGGATGAGAATCTCCATCTAAGGAACAATGAGATGCGAATTCAGGATGAGATCTGGACCGTTGATTCATCGAGATCGTGGACCGTCGATCAGGGTCATTGAACATCATAAGTTTGCAACACCTTTTAGCACAGACAATGGTCACCGCCTGTGGTCACGTAGAGGAGGGAGCTAGACCAGCCAAGCTCGTTTTCGAGGTTCATGAAATAAGGATTCAAGGAGACTCACATGAGAAAATGCAAAATGCGAAATTGCGAAATACCTTTTTTATTAGGCCTGTGGTCACAGCCAAGGTCACATTCTTGAAGGATTAAGGGGAGAGTTATCATGCAGCTAAGCTCTATTTCGGAGCTCGTGACATGGAGATTCAAGATGTCTCATCAAAGAATCTCCGAATTGCAAAAGTGTGAAACGGATAAATAACGACAATATCCTTCAGAGTTAATCCAACGGTGCAGGTGAATTTGAGCATAATCGGAGGGATAATCTTGCTCCTCACAGTGTAACTGCTAGAAACCATTGATGGTTTCTGCCAGAAGATTCAAAGAGACTTTTGTGTGATCTCCAAAAGAGCTAAAGACTCTCCAGGATTCTTTCAGTGAATGAAGACTATTCTTAGAGGGGATTAATAGATGGATGAGCATTGAAGTCTGTAACTAAAACATAAAGGATAAGCTCGACTGTGCTAGAGAAGACGAAGAGCCTCAACTTCCAGAGAGGCTGAGGTATCTCAGCAGAACACCCAGTGATGTTGGACGCATGGTGGGAACCACCAGAGAAGCTGAAGAGTTGTGATGATCAAGCATAGCACTCGATATGTGGAGGAGATAGGCGCGGTGTGAATATGTAGAGGCATTGTGGACATTGCATGCACAAGGTGCACATAATCTATAAGTACATGGTACAAAGAAGAGATGCAGTGTGGTTGTTTTTGTGAGTGATAGAGGTGTAAATAAGGAGGTGGAGTGCAGCAGATCAAATGCACAGAAGACAAAAGGTGCATTGAAGAGGAATGGTGCACAGAGCATAAAAGGCAGAAGAACAAACAACGCAAGTCAGGTGTGAAAGAAGGCAGTGAGGCAGACAGAGCAACGAAATGTAGCAGAACAATGATGAGTCTGGTAAGCCATTGTTTAACATTATATCACTGTAATAAGTTTAAGTAGCAAAGATTGATAAACCGGGGTGGTTGGGAGGTGCTAGGAAGGACTGTTGTCCTCATAGGTTCAAGTGGGTGCTTGAACACAGGGAGTTGTAGCTTCCATTTGGTTGTAGCCAGAGAAACCAGGGTGGCATGGTGGTGCAAGTGAGAACTCTTGTTCTATGTTATACAGGTTGGTGCCTGTATGATTGGAAGTTGGTGCTTCCATCCAGTTGGTGCTGGAAACACTCAGGGAGTTGGTGCTTCCTTCTAGTTGGTGCTAGAGAAACCAGGGAGTTGGTGCTAGAGAATCCAGGGTGTTGGTGCTTCCTTCTAGTGGGTGCTAGAGAAAATAGAGAGTTGGTGCTCTCAGCATGTAGCAGCTTGCAAAATAGGGTTTGTACCCTCATTATGAGTTGGTGCTCATATGTATGATAATGTAAAGAATGTAACTATTACTTATCATATAAAGAAAAAGAGGCTTTTACCCTTTATTGGTTTCCTCAGGAAATATATGTCTCTGTGTATCACATGTGTGTGACTGATGCTGAATATGCTATTTCTTACTTCCCTGCACTATTATGATTGCCATTCATTGTTTCTATAAAGAGTTTAAAATAAGTATAGTTGTTTAAGCACGGTAACAACTGATTCACCCCCTCCTCTCAGTTGTCCAACAATTGGTATCCGAGCTGGCCCCTTTCATCTAAGGGTAGATCCTATAGCTTAAACATGTCAAGCCATGAAGGAAATTCAACCAACAAGGTCCCTCTATTCAATGGAACAAACTTTTCCTTCTGGAAAGTTAGAATGAGAACCTACATAATGGCTTTAGGTGTAGATGTCTGGATGTGGTAGATACTGGTTATGTAAAGCCAGTTGTACTAGCTAATAAATATGACAAGCTAGAATTTATCTTCAATTCTAAGGCTATGAATGTTATCTTGAGTGGGCTTGTAGAAGCATAATTCGTAAAGGTCATGCACCTGGGAACTGCCAAACAAATGCGGGACAAACTCATTAGGAGTTATGAAGGTAATGAGAAGGTAAAGGATTCCAAGCTTCAAACCTATAGAATACAGTTTGAACAACTGAAGATGAAGGAAGATGAAACTGTTGGTAAATACTTTCTGAGAGTAGAAGAAATGGTGAATGCAATGAAAGCACTTGGTGAAAAAATTGAGGAATCTTCTTTAGTTCAGAAAATCTTGAGATCTCTCCCAGATAGGTTCAACCCGAAGGTCTCTTCTATAGAAGAACTTAATGATATAAAAATCTTGTGTTTTGATAAACTTCTAAGAACTTTGACTGCATATGAAATGAGGATAGTTACTGATAAATCCACCTCTATAAAAGCATCATTTAAAGCAGATAAGAATGAGGATTGTGAGCCTGATGAAATTGAAGAAAAAATTGTGAGAAGATTGAAGAAAGGATTAGGCAAGTACAAAGGTAAGTTTCCCTTCAAATGTTTCAACTATGGTAATATAGGTCATTTTCCAAATAAATGTCCACACGAAAAACATGATCAAAACTCTGAATATGAAGAGAAGCACAAATCAAGAAGATTTGATAAGAAGAAAAGTTTATGTGTAAACAATGATGACTCCTCGGAAGATACCGATAGTGATTCTTCATGTGAAGATAAAGTAAATGAATTCATGCTTATCACTAAAGAGGATTATGATTTTGAAATCATAAGAAGTGATGAGAATGCCGAAGAAGCTATGGTTGATATTGAAGGATAACTGATCAATGCACTGGAAGAGATTGACAGACTAAGAATCAAGAACAGAAAGAAAAAACAATTGCTGATACAAGTTGAGAAAGACAGTAAACATCCCGATGAATACTTTGCCCTATTAAAAGTGGAATTAGAAGAGGCAAGGAAAATTGAGGATATTCTAAAACATCATCTATTAGAAAAGAGGGAAAGATACAAAGCCCTGGAAGAATAAGTAGTGAAAACTAGGAAAGAGATGGAGAAGTTTCAAACCTTGTATCATCAAAATCTGTCTAGTATCAAAGCCTCGGAAGGATTAACCACCATTCTGAATTAACAAAGAAATCCAAAGCTGAAAGATGGTTTGGGGTTTGAAGAGGGATCAAGTAGTGGTCAGCCAAGAAACAAAGAACCCATCAAGTTTGTTAAATCTACAACCAACGACAACCACGAACCTGTAGAAACAAAGGAAGACAACAACCGCCTAGGACGAGTAATGAAAAAGGTGCTAGGACTGAATATGTAGAACAAAGAAATAATGTGCTCCTTTCTCAAGGACATCATCATCATGGAAGAAATCGATTTGCTCAAAGAAGACAATCATTTTCCAGGTACAAAGAATCTTTCTATGGATATTGTTTCTACTGTTCTGACTTTTCTCACAAAGCTGTAAATTGTTCCTTAAGACTTAGACATAAGAAATTAAGATTTCAAAGGAATACATATTTACCTCAACAAAGAATGATACAAACAAGTAACAAACCATCACAGATTGCAAATTTCCAAACTAAGTCTAGAGACATACAACTAAGGAGGTCAAGAAATAATAAATAGTCAATGAGTAGACAATGCTGCAACAACAACTTTGACCTATTGAACAATGAGATTGAATGCTATAACTGTCACAACTTTGGCCACAAAGTTGCAAACTGCCATCTGATAAATTACAAAGCAGACCCAAGGCTAAAGTTCTTAGATAGAAAGGCTAGCACATGGAAAAGAAAAGATAGTGAAAAATGTGGTCAAGCACTTTCAACTCAAAAACAAAAGGCCTCTAGGAATATAGACAATCCAAGCACATGACTGGAGACAAGGATAAGCTATTGTCCATAAATAAAAGAAAAACAGGAAATGTGATCCCTGAAAATGATGAACCAGGTAAAATCAAGGATAAAGGGATGATGAGTTTGACTAATGACAAAGGAGATGCCCAGTACATTCTGCTTATGGATGATCTGAAACATAATTTGCTCAATACAAGTCAAAAATGTGACAGAGGCAGTGAAGAGGTGCTCACGTCAAAAGAATGTAAGGTAAATATAAACTCATAACAAGTGGTGAATAAAAGTATAAAGAAAATTAATGATGTTGAAATTGAGTCCTCCCCTGCAAGTAAACAAGAAGATTCAAATACAATAAAAGCATGTTCAGTTAGCATTAACCCCATGGATGAAGTAGGAGAAGAACAATGTCATAAATAGGAAGCAAAAGTCTTGAAGGTTGAGAAGGAAAACACCCAAAGCAAGTCCTTAAACAGCTCCATGACCCAAGATGAGATCTTGGTTAGTCAGAGATCACCAAATGACAAATCTGGTATTGGATATAACAAAGAAAAAATCAGTACTCCTAAGAAACCTGGAACAGGTCCTTCATTTCTGAGAAAGAAAAGCAGGTATGAGAGTGGGTGTAGAAGTTTTTTCTTATGATTGAATATGGACATAAAACCTTGGATTGTATGCATCATGGAAGAAATATGAAATTGCAGCATTAGAAATCGATGAGAATCAATGGGGAGATCCAAGGGTTGTTTGAATATTAACAAGCAACAATTACGTAGAGTGTCAGTGGGATACCAGCCTCTTCAACAACAACATTTTGTTTTACAAAATAATATACATGACATCCTATAGAGATAACAAGAGGAAATACCTTGTCAAGGAAAGTTAACCTTTAGGAACAAAAGGGGGAAAGAGTCAAAAGCAGAGAGATAACAGTGATAGGGGGAGTCATCCACTCATGAGAAGAAAAGGTTGATGAAGGAGTCCGAGTAAGAGAGCTGAGAAATTTTGAGTATTCTAAAGAGGATACAATGGAATATGAAGATGAAAAGGTCCAAGAATTAGAAAAAGAAGACTTTGGTTTGGATACAAACATCTGTAGGCCTCAAATAAGAGAGTCCTTTCTGTTAGGGGGAGTTTGTGTTGGTTTTGATATCTAATACCTCCTAAAATTACTACCATATCTTAGGGGGAGCATGCTCTCTTTGACATTGATGTCAAAGGGGGTGAAAATAATCTGAGTGCCTTTGTTGACATCAATGCCAAAGGGGGAGATTGTTGGAAAATGTTTAACAAGTAGCGTATTCTTGTCATTGATGGAAAGTACAATAGTGAATATGGCATGAGTACAGGAAGAATGTAACAGACGAGCACAAAAAGTATTTTGGGAAGACGCTGCAGAGAATGCTCAATAAGATAAGAAGAGATAATGCAGAAGATTGTTGGCTTGTTTAACAAGCAACGAAGGTTAGCAAAAAGGCAAGCAAGGAAGAAGAACAACATAATAGGGATAATGGCATGGAAAGATCGAAAGAGTAAACTCCATTTTAGAGTTTTGGATACCGAGACTTGAAGGTGTCGAGAACCTACACATCAAGAATGCGAAATCGTGAGAAGATCTGGGCCATAGGATCTGGGGTAACTACGAAGGACCAATATTCATTAGATATGGTGAAGATACAAGGTGGATAGGATAGTCATTGACCATTGGATCAAGAGGATGCATGGTGAAAGATCAGAGCACCACAAAGACTTCATTTCAGAGTTTCGCAGATCAGGAAATCCAAAGGAAAGAGGTTCAAACTCGCGATATGCAAGATCATGAAAAGATATTGACCGTCAGATCACCAAGGATTGTGAACCAATGATCAAGCATGAAGAAGGCATGTCAAGTGTCAAAATCACAAAAAGATCTGAAAAATTGGGTCCACAGGACACGTGGCGAAAGATTGTCATGTCGCTGACTGGAAAGTCAAAGGTATGAAATGCTCCAGCCTTTCATCCCTCGAACTCGCGATATGTGAAATTGTGAAATAATCTCAACCGTTAGATCGAGGCCAAATATGGACTATTGATCAGGCACAATGAAGGCTCATGGAGTTGCGAAGTCTCATTAAAATATTGATTATTGATCCAAGGGGGACACATGGAAAAATATTAGAGCTTGTCAAAGACTCCATTTTGGTGTTTTGCGAATTGCGACTTAGAGTGAAAAGAATGTCCATATAAGGATCAACGAGATGCTAGATCAAGAAAATATTAGGACCGTCAGATCACCAAGAATGAGGACCGTTGATCTAAGCTCCATCTCGGAGTATCACCTATCGCGACTTGGAGTGATGAAAATCTCCATCTAAGGAACAACGAGATGCGAGATCACGAAAAGATCAGGACCATCGGATCACCAAGAATGTGGACTATTGATCTGAGATCCATCTCGGAGTCTCGCCTATCACGACTTGGAGTGATGAGAACCTCTATCTAAGGGACAACGAGATGCGATATCATGAAACGATTAGGATCGTTGGATCACCAAGAACGTTGACCGTTGATTTGAGATCCATCTCAGAGTCTCGCCTATCGCGACTTGGAGTGACGAGAATCTCCATCTAAGGAACAACGAGATGCGAATTCAGGATGAGATCTGGACCATTGATTCATCGAGATCATGGACCATCGATCAGGGTCATTGAGGATCATAATTTTGCAACACCTTTTAGCACAGACAGTGGTCACCACCTGTGGTCACGTAGAGGAGGGAGCTAGAGCAGTGAAGCTCCTTTTCGAGGTTTTTGAAATAAGGATTCAAAGAGACTCACGTGAGAAAACGCGAAATGTGAAATCACGAAATACCTTTTTGATTAGGCCTGTGGTCACAGCCAAGGTCACATTCTTGAAGGATTAAGGGGAGAGTTATCATGCATCTAAGCTCTATTTTTGAGCTCGTGACATGGAGAGTCAAGATGTCTCATCACAGAATCTCAGAATTGCGAAAGTGAGAAATGGATAAATAACGACAATATCCTTTAGAGTTAATCCAACGGTGCAGGTGAATTTGATCATAATCAGAGGGCTAATCTTGCTCCTCACAGCGTAACTGCTAGAAACAATTAATGGTTTCTTCCAGAGGATTCAAAGAGACTTCTGTTTGATCGCCAGAGGAGCTAAAGAGTCTCCAGGATTCTTCTAGTGAATGAAGACTATTCTTAGAGGGGATTGACAGATGGATGAGTGTTGAAGTCTGTAACTGAAACAGAAAGGATAATATCGACTGTGCTAGAGAAGATGAAGAGTCTCAACTACCAGAGAGGGTGAGGAATCTTAGTAGAACACCCAATGATGTTGGACACATGGCAGGAACAACCAGAGAAGTTGAAGAGTTGCGATGATCAGGTAGAGCACTTGAGATGTGGAGGAGATCGACGCAGTGTGAGTATGCAGATGCATTGCACACATTGCATGCACAAGGTGCACAGAAGATATAAGTACATGGTACAGAGAAGAGATACAATGTGGTTGTTGTTGTGAGTGATAGAGGTGTAAAGAAGGAGGTGGAGTGCAATAGCTCAAATTCACAAAAGACAAAATGTGCATTGAAGAGGAATGGCGCACAGAGCATAAAAAACATAATAACATACAACACAAGTCAGGTGTGCAGGAAGGCAGTGAGGCAGACAGAGCAACGAAAGGCAACAAAATAGTGATGAGTCTGGTAAGCGCTTATTGAACATTATATAACTCTAATAAGTTTCAGTAGAAAGGATTGATAAACCGAGGTGGTTGGGAGGTGCTAGGAAGGATTGTTGTCCTCATAGGTTCAAGTGAGTGATTGAACATAGGGAGTTGTAGCTTCCATTTGGCTGCAGCCAGAGAAACCAGGGTGGTAGGGTGGTGAAAGGGAGAGCTCTTGTTCTCTTTTATATAGGTTTGTGCCTGTATGATTGGAATTTGGTGCTTCCATCTAGTTGGTGCTGGAAACACTCAAGGAGTTGGTGATTCCTTCTAGTTGGTGCTAGAGAAACTAGGGAGTTCGTGCTTCCTTCTAGTGGGTGCTAGAGAAAATAGAGAGTTGGTACTCTCAGCAAGTAGCAGCTTGCAAAACAGAGGTTGTAGCCTCATTATGAGTTGGTGCTCATATGTATGATAATGTAAAGAATGTAACTATTACTTATCATATAAAGAAAAATATGTTTTTACCCTTTATTGGTTTCCTCATGAAATATCTGTCTTTGTGTATCACATGTGTGTGACTGATGCTGAATATGCTATTTCTTACTTCTCTGCACTATTGTGATTGTCATTCAGTGTTTCTGCAAAGAGTTTAAAATAAGTATAATTGTTTAAGCACAGTAACAACTGATTCACCCCCCCCCTCTCAGTTGTCCAACAAGGTTTCCATGTCACGAAAGAAGATATCTAATCTTTGGCCTTCCATATAATAGAAATGTTTCGACTTGACCCTTCAATTGTATTCTGGAGGCTATAAGATCACAATTTCGAGCTATGTAAAAAGAAGGAGAAATAATTCAACTTTTAGAGAAAACTTACTCTGGAGAAATTGCTTCATATTGAGTCTGCATCCCTTTGCCCATCAAGTCTGAACATAGTGTTCAGCCCCAAAGATATTTCCTTATTGTCGAGAGGACCTAAGTACCTATTTTCTATGAGTTTTCCTTTGGTGGAGGATTGAAGTGGTGGAGACCCAGTTGGAAGGAACTTGGTTTCTTGGTTTCGAACCGTGCTGACATAGAAGTCTGTAATGTTGATACTTTTGTTGATCAATTATTAATAGAA
Organism: Picea glauca; assembly: GCA_000966675.3. NCBI lineage: Eukaryota > Viridiplantae > Streptophyta > Pinopsida > Pinales > Pinaceae > Picea > Picea glauca. The sequence goes on from JZKD02S1625910.1 coordinate 389,301, forward strand.
ATACTCCTTTCTCATCCTATCGATATCCTTAAAATATATGATTATTATCCATGGGTATGTTTGTAATGTTTATTAATGGATTGTGCTATCTGATGTGCTAGTGCATTTTATATATTATCACTATATACTTGCATCGCTTGTTTGTTGATAACTTCTTGTAGGTGTAAAGCTTTGGGTCAAAGTGCTCAATGGTGGAACGACATCAAACGTTTGGATCGAGGTAGGCTTCTACCTCATATTGCACATTATTTTATATAACACATGTTGGAATTGAGTTGATTTCTGCAGTCATACCTGTTTTTTGTGGTTTGCCCTTGGCCATAGAGAGTTTTTCCCTTGTAACAATTGGGGCATATTACATTAGTAATGTTATTTTATTTATGTCAGCGTTATTCCATTAGTTGTAATTATACCTCCTAGTCTCCTATATATACAAAGGAGACATTTTCATTTGGAATCATCTTGTATTTTGGACATTTATGTGGGCATAAGGAGGTTTCCCCCTCAAAGATGCTTATTATCTGAATTTCTCTCTTTTTCAAAGCGTTGAGTACTTATTATAAGGTTTTTCTATGCTATATTGATATTTAGTTATAACACAGACAACTAAATTTCCCTAGGTGAATGGGGGAAGGGGGGAAGGACTGACAGAAAGAGGAGAAATGGAAGGAGGAAAGGATAAGGTAAAGGAGGAACTCTTGGACCCGGTCATGATGGATGACAACTAGATCAAGTGGATCTTGGCAAAACCTGGGAATTCACATAGTGAACTACCCTACCAATACAAGGTGAATACCAAGAAGAGATTCGTAGCCATGAGGGAAGGCCTCTCAAGTTACGAGGAAGAGGTAGAGGATCTCTTGGCTGTGGAGCAGATTGAAGAAATCCTGTGTGCAACATATGAGAGGAAGACAAGAGCTCCAAGAACGGGGAGATAAGACAACAATCCTATCCACATTAATGTCAGTTTAGAACCCATGAACCCATGTGCGACTAATATACCAAAGATAACACCACCGTTTAGACAATCAAAGATCGAAAGAAGTCAGACAACATGAAATACATCTACGCAGGGAACAACAACTGGATGAGCCAGTTCATGCATCACTAGTCAATTATCTACACCGCGAGGAAGTAGTAGTTTAGAATTTAGAATGGTAGGACATGATCCCACCATCAGGTTACCAGAATTTAAAGGAGAAGAGTCAGATAACCCAGATAAACACTTTTTCATCTGTGAGAATATTTGGGAAGTAAAACAGATTGCAAACGAAGATACTAAATTGGCACAGCTAGCGATTACATTAAGGAATCATGCACTAGATTGCTATATGGGTTTATCTACAAACAATCCACCTGAGACAACTAAAACAATTGCAGACATCAAGAAACTATTGATCAACGAGTTCCAAAAGCCGAGTTCAGAATATCAGTACATGAATGAGATGATCAAAATTAGACAAAAACCGAGATAATCTGTATGGGAGATTGACCAGAGATTCAAGAGACTAAAGGGGAAGTTGAAATATGTCATGAACGATATGAAACACCGACACTTGTTTGTCAATTCACTACTCCCACACTTGAAATATCCACTGTGACAAAAATAGTTTCAGACACAGGAAGAGGCTTTGTAGGAAGCCTTACAACTGGAAGAAAACCAATACCAATAGACATATCTAGCCATCGAAGAACTAAAGGAGGATTTAGAGAACTTGATTTTCCAACTCAACCAGAATAAGAGTAAGGACAAAAGAGAAGTCGTTTGGTGTACTACATGTAGGACGAAAGGACACCACAAGAACGAATGTCCAACATTCGTGTAGTATATGGTAGTAGGAATGCCAAATCTATTACCACCAGGAGGACTATGGTGAGAGATCGACAATAAAATAGGTCAAGATCCATATCACTACTGTAATATCCCTCAGCCAAACCCAAATGTAAATATAATCCAAGTATATTTAAGCTGGTGAGTTGTTTAGACATCATTTTGTAATACACCTTTCATGGCATGGTGCATGCATGTACTGCACAGTAAAGGGATGTAATGTGCACATTGTTTAATACCATGCATAGTAACTAAGGTGCACGCAACCTTAGAGATAGAGGATAGAATGTGCAGTAACTAAGTGCGTGAAATTTTAAGGTCAACAAACCTTTGTGTATATAATATGCATTATAGGCAGGTGAGCTAGTATTATAAGCCAAAATGCTTATGTCTTGGAATTAGGCCAGCGCCAATGCGCCTACTTTGTACATGAACTCGTGATTAATATAAAATATATCACTACACGTAGATCGATCATGATAAAGAGATGGGGGACTGAACTTCACCAGTTAGGGAAAGGGAGGGCCAAACGTCAAGGGAATATTATATTAATATTTCCCAAAACATAAAGTATGGATAATTTTATCCTAAGTTCTAAAGATGGGGACAAGTGGAAAAAAGTAAATTATGATATGACAAGTGTCAAGTTGGGGACATGAATTCATATCGTGGGGAAAATTAGCTTAGGGTGCTTCTCTCTCACACGGGGATAACTTACGAACAAAATGGGGGGAAGGAAAAACCAATGGGCTAACCATCATTTTTGACAAAGAGCTCATAGTGATCCCAAAACACACTCAGTTATCCAGTCAATGACTTCATGACCATTTTACACATACATTTTGTTATCCTTGAGACAACCATTCCACCTTTCCAAAACCTGTTTCCCCATCCCTTTTGGTTGGTGTACCTGGTTAGCTTGGAGCATGATTGAAGAAGTGGGTTGTCAGGCCCATGAGCAGTTCTCTGAGTGTGAGAATTATTGGGGATTGATTTCCATAGGTGCTAACTGCAGCTACAACACTATGAGAGTTTCGGTCCGGCCTATTGCTAAAGCCCTGGAAGGGAAGTGGGGAAACCGAGGGACTATTGAGCAAAGAAGAGGCACACTTCCTTGGGTGGGATAGGCATGTGGGGAATGAGAAGCTGTAAGATGTTATTTGAGTGAGTACCTAAGATGGAGTTTTTCCTGTTGTCCATGTATTGTAACCATAGGTTCTAAAATGTAGCCACAATGCTCTAAGACTTTCGTTTTGGCCTATTGTTGAAGCCTTGGAAGGGAAGTGGGGCGGTTGAGGGACTGTTGAGCAGAGAAGGGGCACACTTCCTTGGGTGGGATAGGCATGTGGGGAATGAGAGGATGTAGTCTGTTAGCTGAGTGAGTACCTGAGATAGAGTTTTTTCTGTTGTCCATGAGCCTTAGCCTGGATAGGAATCCCTTTACCCTGGGTGGAGTTCAGTCCTAGCTCGGGGGTGATTCACTATTGAGAGTGATGAACAGTGCAATCCATGACTGGTAGGTTCGTGGACGGTCTGCATTAATTGGTGAAACTATTTCTAAGATAAGTACCAATTATATGAAATATGGATATGATGTTTGTTATTTACATGCCCATATTACGATTTTATCATATATGTGACTATGATTGCTTGTGTTCTTATGGGTAATTTCCTTTAAATGATGCATATCAGTAATTACTGTTATTTTAATATAAAAGTCATATGTTATAGAAAGTAATCGTTTGTTATGTTAGATGCAAATCTTTCATGAGCATCATGTATGTATATGTTTTAATTGCATGCAGTCTAAAGAGTAAATTTAGGTGGCATTGCTTAGTTGACTACTCGGTATGCTACTGTATGTTCTATAGTATGGGAATGAAAGATGTTCCCTAGAGTAGCATGTTCCAGCCAGATGGTTGGGAATGTTACTGACTCGCATCAGAGCATGAGTGGTTTTTCTGGAGTGGCGTACCCCGGCCTCAGGTTGGTCAAGGGGATCATTACAGTTTGGTATCAGAGCCACAGTTCAACACTGAGCTTGGATGGACCAAAAGGGTGCAATCAGAGTGAATATTCATAGAAAAGTAACTTTGAAGTGACCAGAATTAGAGTCATTGAGTGTCCTTGGAAAAGGTTGGCATACTGGTGTGCGTGGTAAATTTGGCACCATGCGGGAAATCATGGCGTGCCAATATGCATGGTAAATTGTGGCACCGCACTGAAGATTATTATGTGTGAGATGCACGTGCTGAAATTATCCTTGTGTGGTAAGCACACCCATAGTAAGTTTCACATGGGGTGTGCAAGTTTTTCTTAATGCAGAGGGTTTTGTTGGTACAGACATAAGTATGAGTATAAGTTGTTTCGAGATGGTGTATTCAGTAGTATGTGCATATATTTGAGCATGAAGGAATATGTTAAACTTGACATGGGGCATGCATAGGACGAAAATGCATGTGGAATATTGGTGCGCAGTATCGAAACTGTGCGCAGTGGATATTGGCGCACAATTCCAGAGTAGTCTGCGTAAGTAGTCGGTACGACGAAGAAGAAACGTGCAGTAGATTTAGGAGCATGGAGAAGCATTTACCTTGTAATATTGCTATGCACATTAATATAAATGAATAGGAAAATTTAATGTGCGTGAAGTCACTTGGAAGGCGAGGATTATAAGTTTAAATTACATAATAATAAAAGAAACATAAACAGATAACCACATTGAAGCATTAATTAAAAAGAATTCCAAATTTTAATTTCTTCCAATTTAGACAGATGAAAATAAAATATAAGATTACAAGAAAAATTTATGATAAAAGAAAACAAGAGTCATGACACCACCAGATAGAAATTGTAATAAAACAGTCTAAACTCCATTTCTATATTTCTATAATCATATTAATCACAAATTTACAAAAGGGTGATCACAACAGTTAGACTGTTGTAGAAAGGATCGTGGAAGAACAAGACTATCATCTCTTGTACTTCTACCTCCACTACAGGCTGTTCAAAATTTGTTGAGACATGATTATCTTAGTTGAAGACTTACTTCATCTTAGTGATATTTGCCTTTAAAGAAGGGTCTAACTAGATTGGTTGATTTTCTCCAAAGCTTTCGGCCGCTTCAACTATAGATTCCTCCTTCTTATGCCGCTTATTCGTTTTCTTCTTAGCAACTGGCCTATTGATGACTAAATCCTCTATAATGAGATTTAGCCTGACTTCCAGTCACGATTCTATAACTGGATCTGTGTGGAACTTAGTTTCTAAAAGGTTCATGAGGACCCTTTCCTCCTTATTCATAGGAAATCCTAGCATGTTTCTTGAATAACCAGTTTCACTCGACTTAGCTTTGTCCATGTATCTCATGTTGGGGATACGAATTGTGTCTCTACAGAGAGTAGGAAGTCAAGCAGCTTGAATATTACTACGGTTATGGATACACAAATATCTTCATACTTGGGGAGTGGTAATTATAGAACTCCATTTGTGAAGCATGGACAGATTACGTACAAAGAGCGTTGGGTTTCCATACTCGACCAATCCATTTCATATGATTAGCTTTTATGTTCATTACATGGTGGCATTTAGCTGATGTCATATGGTTGTGAAGTACCAAATGAATGAAGTAGGGTGATCTAACTAGCCATCGCCCACTCCACGAGTGGTGGATTTGACATGATTGAGACACGTAACACTATGTCCTAGCAAAAGTGGTTTCGATAAAACCACCTTCTTGCATGAGTGTATCTTGGAAGGCACTGCAAGTTAGTGTTCTCGAGACTTGGGTCTTATCTAGAATTATCGTGGTGATAACACCAGGAAATGAGGAGTGATAATGCTAATGTGTATGATGAATCGAAATGGTGCATATTCTCATGAATTGTTTATTTGTTAATCTGATTAGTTTCGATGGCTACACATTTTGAAGAATTAAAAACAACTCGATCAGGTTAGACCAGTGCAGAGTCCGTAGGAATGAAAGAGGCACAGGAGAATTATAGTCATCCAGAGAAGAGCAGAGGGATGGATGTCCATTTGGGTAGGGAAGAGACGAACTCCAACGAACATGGAGAAGAATGGAATGAAGATATGAATATGGTTGAGACCATTAAGAATTTGCAAAAGGATGTCCAAAGCCATAAAGATTATAATGAAAGGCTTATGAAAGCCAAAGAGTAGTAGGATGACTTCAACATGAAGCTATTGGAAGATTTGAACAGAATAGAGAAGAAATTGGCTAAGGAGAGTGACTCAAGTAGATCTGAGAGTCACAAATATTCATAGGAGAAGAAAGAAGTAAAAAGTGCTAGTAGACATCACCATCATTCCCATATAAATTCCCATAAGAGAGTAGGAAACAACTCAAGTCTATCCCCTTTTAGAAGGTATAAGAAATATGGGGTGGATAAGCTGCGAGGAG
>JZKD02S1625910.1:458232-489161 GCA_000966675.3 Picea glauca
AGATCATGATAGTCTTAAATACTTCTTGGAACAAAGACTATCTTCAGAAGAACAACAAAAATGGGTAACCAAGATATTGGGTTATGATTTTGAAATCGTTTATAAAAAAGGGAAGTAAAATGTTGCGGCATTTGCATTCTCAAGAAAGGATGAAGATGTTGAGGCCTTTCTCTGTGCTATCTCAATCATCCAACCTGATTGGATAATAGAAGCAAGGGATGAATGGAAGAATGACGAAAAAGTGTGGACTCCCATTCAAAGGTTGCAACAGGATTCCAGTGCATCAGATACATTTACGTGGAAAAATGATTCACTATGGTACAAAGATCGATTATATTTATGTAAGAACTCCCAACTCAAACAAAAGGTACTATTGGAACTGCACACCTCTCCAGTAGGAGGGCACTTGGGATTTTTAAAAACCTACCATAGGGTCAAGAAGAATTTTTTTTGGGTTGGCCTTAAAAATGATGTTCAAAGGTTTGTGGAAGAATGTTTGGTTTTCCAACAAAATAAGGTGGAAACAATTAAGACCCTAGGTATTTTACAACCATTAGCCATCCCATGTCAGCATTGGGAGGAGGTTTCCATGGATTTCATCACAGGGTTACCGAAGTCTGAAGGAAAGAGTGTCATCATGGTGATTGTTAATAGACAAACCAAGTACACACACTTTTGTGCACTCTTTCATCCCTTCAAAGCCAGTACAGTTGCCACTATATTCATGGAGACAATTCAAAGGCTACATAGAAACCCAAAGATTATTGTAAGTGACAGAGATCCCATCTTCACTTGACATTTTTGGACATAATTATTTTCTTCTTTGGGTACTCAATTGGCTCATACGTCATCCTATCATCCTCAACCTCATTGACAAACTAAGATAGTGAAAAAATGTTTGGAAGGATACGTTTGTTGCGTTGGCTCTGATAAACAAACACAATGGTTCAAATGGTTACCCTTGGCAGAATGGTCGTATAACACTTCCTTTCATACTACAATAAAAATGACACCATTTACAGAACTCTATGGATACCACCCTCCTTCCATCACTTCTTCTCTAAAATAAAAATCTAAGGTTCAAGCAGTGGAGGATCACATCGAGCATCAACAACAAGTTCTCCAAATATTAAAGGACAACTTGACCATGGCACAAAATCGTATGAAACAACAAGCAAATCGACATCATACTGAACAAATTTTTGAAGTAGGGAATTGGGTGTTTTTAAGACTACAACCATACAAACAGATTTCCCTCAAGTAAGCTAAGAAGGATAATAAATTATCACCAAAGTACTATGGCCCTTATAAGTTGTTGCAAAATATTGGTACTATGGCATACAAATTGGAGTTGCGTGCATCTTCACGAGTACACCCAGTTTTCCATGTTTCATGCTTAAAGACGGTTATAGGTGACAATATCCCAGTTCAAACTATATTGCCAGAACTTGATGAGGAAGGAAAAATCATATTGGATCTTGAAGCTATCACTTACACAAGAATTCACCAATTGAGGAATACATCCATTTTAGAGTATCTCATTAAGTGTAGGAAACTATAGGCTGAAGATTCCACTTGGGAGGATGAGTCCTTTATATAAAAGAATCTAGAGTTACTCAAGCATTGCGGACAACACTTGTCTCAAGGGGAGGGGCATGTTAATCCCTAAATAGTGTCTCATTACTCTTAATTAGGGTACATTATATTAGTAATGTTATTTTATCTATGCCAGCTTTAGGCCATTAGTTGTAATTATACCTCCTATTCTCCTATATATATCAAGGAGAGATTTTCATTTTGAATCATCTTGTAATTGTACATTTATGTGGGCATAAGGAGGTTTCCCCCTCAAAGAGGCTTATTATCTGAATTTATCTCTTTTTCAAGGCATTGAGTACTTAGTCTGAGGTTTTTCTATGCTATATTGATATTTGATTCTTAACATGCTTGCTAATCTTACTCACATAAAGAGTAAAGGGGCCATGTGTAATGTACCCCATTTTACCAATTTTTTTTTTTTTTCCCGAGGGACATTAAATCTTATTTCTATTTAAACAATTCTTTCTAGAGGAGTTATAATTAATATAAGCAGATGACTATCATCATTGTTAACTTATGCGAGGTTCATATTTTCTAGTTGTTAAAACGATGAACTAACATCTAAAGGATTTCTTACTCTGTCTTACCACATATTGGACGTGATTTGTATACCGAAGAGCAAGGAGGTGATTTTGATGTATCCTCACCTATCGCACATAAGAACATCTATTTATCTCCCCTTTTATACCTTAAACATTATCCTTTATGCACTTACAAATCCTACTAGTATTATAATACTATCATATATGTATTTATTTCATGCATAGGATCTTTAGTTCTATACTCATTTTTAAGCCTTGACCTCTACATTAGTGCACAAGGGCAGACCCCTTTTGACAATACGAAAATAAACCTACCTACAAAAATGACGAAGTTTTATACATAAAGGATCGAACGCATATATTCATAACTGAAACAAAATAAAGGCCTAAATTGATTATCATGCGTTACTTTAAATGGCCGAACCAAGGCCTTGTGATCACTGGTTGTGTTTAACTTTCGATCACCCTTATCATAGTTGTCTCTTTCAAAAGAAATCAATGATAACGAACAGTTAGATCCACCCTAACTGAATCATAAACTAACTGTGCCTCAAAGGATTCTTCCTCTCTCGCATTAATTCGATATGAATTCGAAAGGCTTTGTGTCAGTCTGGAATTGAAGACCGCTGCCCAGTCCATTAATGGAGAACCCGAGGGAGATAGTTCTGAGGTTGTCACTAGACCCCGTGTCCAATACAATCATGCCATCTCCGTTCAATCACATGATCAGATGCAGTCCTCGTACTTCCACTATTACGCTGCACATCAAGGGTTTTTCCAGAGTTACTGTGAGTCTTTCGCATGTGGCCTCATTGTTATTCTGTGTTTTCCTCGACAAGGGAGGCCGATGACCTCTAGATATTTACCCAAGGAATAAAAAAGGTTATACAACCACCTGGTAAGTCCATGACATGCTTATACTATCTGTAGTGTAGTGTAATTTCCAAAAGTTTTATTCCTCTCTCTAATTATAAATCTCACGGTTTCTAGCGAGGATTCTCCTCCTTTGTTAGTCTTTAACTCTATGGATTATTTCTCTCCGGTCATGGTAGATACATACGTTTTATTCAGGGGTGATGACTTGTGTCTTAGATTTTCCATGAGGCAACTATTTCCATTCTACAACGAACATTAATCTAGAAAGCTTCTACACAGACTGTTTTCCATTTGGAATGGAAAATAGTCTTGCATGTTCTAGGGTTCTGTCAAAAACAAACACCCTCGGATATTTTCTTTGTTGAGTAACTTAGAATTTTATTTGGGAGTTTTTCGTGGTGTTTTGTTTCTAAAACCCAGTGAATTAAATCCTAGTGGAGAAACCAATGTCGATAGACTTCCGTCAAGGCAAGGTCTCGACTCTCATTATTTGAACTTGCTCCTTAACTGTGGCGGCTCTTATCGTGTTTGCTGTAGAAAACAAGGTAGTTCTTATTCTTCCCTTATTTACTCTGTTCGGTTCATTAATTACATCTGTAACCTATCGTTATCTTGGCTTACCGTGGAGACCTAACATTCTTAGACTTAAAGGCGTGAAAATCACAACCACCTTCCTGCAGTCGTAGTGAATTTCTTTACTGATGTACAGGGAATTTGGCCTCGACTCAAAGTTTTTATCTATTTAACCTAAACACGCTTGTACATTCATAGATACGCGGTCTAAAACCCACTGAGTAGTATTATTCCAGGACTTAAAAACTCTCAAGGAAATACGATTATTCTTTGTTCGGAAAATTGGTAGTAAATCCGTTATGTTCTTATTTCATTCTTGGTCAGTGTCCTGTAACTTACGTTTTCTGATAATTGTGAAGGCACAATCTCATGGCATAAATCATGACCTGAAATTCGTATGCTCTTGTATCTGGAATATGGTTTAATTTATGCATTCTTGAATGGTTAAAAGGGTTCTGTTAGTTTCCTATTATCATTCATGGTTACTGTAATCTAATGATGGGACCCCTGTTTGTTGCGAGGGTACCCATCAGACCAACCTTGGTCCGCTTCTTCCCCTTTCGACAATGGATGACTCCTTCAACGATGCATATGGAACAGTAGGTCCCAAATCACAAGTTAAGTGATGTTAGAAGCACGTCTATAACACTTCCTGGCATAGAAATTATTTTCTGGAACTTAATATAGGTTCATCATTGAAAACTCTGTTTACTCCTATCTTGATACTTATTAACGCTTTCTTGGCCTTCTCGTAGTAATGTTGATGTCAAAAGCCTCCCGATTCAAGGCAACATCCTGTTACAAAAGGTACTGAGGTTCTAATTGCAGCGCTCACAAATACTAATCCAGATTCTATTGCGTGAAAAGGTTCTATACTAGAATGCAGTTATCCTGGTAGAAGTACCAGGCTCCTATGACAATTGGTTAATTGTATTCTTAGTTTAAAAGAAAGGACAGAAGGAAAAAACCCCATATTATGAACGGGTCTCATGTTTTTACTGTTCCAAAACTTTGCCTGTGTATTAAATTGTTGAAAAAGGATAGTACCATTTTCTCCTAAATGTATATTTGATTTAGATGGAAATTCAGTTCTAAGTTACGCAACAGTTAATCATTTGTTTTCGGTAAATATTATACACAGAATTCGATATTTGGATAGTAATACCTATACATGTAAATGAAATTCTATTATATACCCCTCCCGGGTCTACCAATTTTTGAAATCACTGAAGCATATAAATTATATGATTCCATAGTTTATGCCTTTCCATTCATTGATCTTTCACTCCCATATTATTTTATTTCATATTATTTTATTTCGAAACTTCGTTTGTCGCTAATTGAACTGTTCTCCTTCCTTTATATCATTGGCATCTGGTGCTATGCATACAGTAGTCATTTAAGTGACTCTGAGACTTGGTATAGGTAGTTATACACATATATGTATATCTATATATACATATATACATAGTTACTTCCTAATGTATGTGATCATTCCAGTCTTAAACGACAACGACATGTGCATAACCTGATCATCATGACTATTTAGTATATTTATTTTAACATGTGTATTTAACCTATCACAACATATATATATATATATATATATATATATATATATATATATACATATGAGCTTCCAAGTTTACTTCCTGGATTTCTTTGGCATTCTTCAATCGACAAAATCTTTAAGCTGGTTACTTATATGTAATTAATTCATATGCCTGAAATACGAGGGTTAGCACAATGCAGATCCCATCTAGATTAGATACATCTTCCACCATATACTTTATAAAACAATTCCATCTATAGTTAATATATGAAATTTTTTTGATTCAAGGAATAAAGCAATATTTTAAGAGTTATACGACAATTTATTTCATTCCAACAGGTAATTAAATCAATAAAACAACTCATCTCGAATTAAAGAAATATATTATATCAGCCATTAAATTAAATAACATTCTATAAGAAACGGTAGGTAGACATATCACTCAGAATGCAATGCTCATAAAAACAAGTGATACTATTTTCCCCCAACATACCTGGTAGTGTCATGCCTCCTCTCATATGCTATATATGTCAAAAACATTTGTGCCTAGGTATTTTTCCCTTGGGAATTTTCGAAGCTTTACAAATCCCTGATTTTCGGGGGCTGCCAATGGCCAAATTCCTGATTTTCCACTTGTAACATTCATCCATGAGGTAGTTCCAACATGTTCCCCACTCATTAAGTCATGGCCAGTTGAAATACATTCATCCATGAGGTAGTTCCAACATGTTCCCCACTCATTAATGGCCAAATTCCTGATTTTCCACTTGTAACATTCATCCATGAGGTAGTTCCAACATGTTCCCCACTCATTAAGTCATGGCCAGTTGAAATACATTCATCCATGAGGTAGTTCCAACATGTTCCCCACTCATTAAGTCATGGCCAGTTGATTTCAACTTAGTTGTTCCATTTGTCCATCAACAATAAATATAAAAATATTTGTTTTCTTACAAGTGTCATAGTCAAAGAGTTAGTTGGGTCAAATCAGAGCTTTTCAACTTAGTTTTTCCATTTGTCCATCAACAATAAATATAAAAATATTTGTTTTCTTACAAGTGTCATAGTCAAAGAGTTAGTTGGGTCAAATCAGAGCTTTTCCCAACAGTCAAAATCTTTATTTACAATTAACTAAATTCGAAATTTGAAATTCCCATAAATGACAATAATTTTTCAATTTCGAATTTACCAAAAATGGAAATAAATTCCTAAGCATTTTCAACCTTAAAAATAATTTATTTTTTTTGGGATGTTACACCATGAAAATAGACCATATATTGAGGTAGATGTGTGGCAACATCCCTATCAAAACCTACTAGCACTCCCCTTATGGTTCTGAATTGTAGGTTAACGATACCTAGTTCGAGAGGTCCATGATGTATTGAGGGCAGACTATGTATTGAGGGCAGACTAAGAAATTCAGTAACGAAGATTCTAAGGGGTGCGCAATAAGGAGGAATCTTTATTTCTTAGAAGCCCGTTGTTTCTCACAGGCTCTCCTGAATGAAGCACAATGGTTGAACAACTACCAAAACTAGTCAAAAGGGGAGTGACATCCTTGAATCACATAGTTGGGTCTTGAAGGGAATGTCACAAAAGTAACAATTGAGTCAATGAATCTAAGTGGCCTAGAAAACCTTGAGAGAATAATTAAATCTTGTAAAATATTTAAGAATTTATGGATTTAATTAATTAATTAAGGATTGAAATTATTAAATGTAAATCCCCAAATGAAAGTCTAAACCTATTGAAAAATTAACCCTAAGTCTATGTTTGGTAAGAAGACTAAAAATAAATTATAACTTAAATAAAATGGGGATGAAGTCAATCAAGAAGGTTTTAAAATAAGAAAGAAATAAATATGAAATAATGTGAACACATAGAAATATATCTAGAGTTTATTTAACACTAGTTTAACTAGGAGAAGACTCATATTTTAACTCAACTCAAATTTAGTAAGGCATCAGTCATTAAATGAGAATATGGGGAATACAGAGACAACTAGCAGTGATTTAAGGAGCAACTCAACTCAAATTTAGTAAGACGTCAGTCATTAAAATACAGAGACAACTAGGAGTGATTTAAGGAGCACTTTAAGAAAGGTGAGAGAAATTGACTTTACTTAAATTGAAATGTGGAATTACTTGTGCAACTTGGGGAGAGGGTGACAAGTTTGAGGGGGAAATAATTATAATTTATTTAATTAAAAAATGAATTAATTGTGCAAGTGGGGATGTGTCATTAAGGAAATTCTTATAAATAAAATGGTAAAGGGAAAAATGGATGACACTAGCATAGGGATAAAGTTTTGCTATCAAATTATTTTTTACTAATTTTACTTGTGAGAGTTGGGATACTGAACTTGAGAGAGAGTGGTGGCTTTACCTTGTGAGGCAAGCTAAGAGCTAGAGTATTATTTTGGTTTTGTTTGCATGGCCTCTTTACATCTCAAGGGGATAAGGGGGAAGAAGATTACCCCTAAAGTTGTCTTGTAGGTACCAATGAAGTCTCATCGATTAGAAAGCGTGAGAAGGAAGGGAATGTCCGTTGCATAAGAGCCTCTTCGATTCTTCGTCTCCGGTTACAATATTTCCTTGAGATTGTAATAGTATTAAGATGTTATTATGTAATAGCTTTAGAAATTTTTCAAATTTGTATTGTAGTTCTAATTACTAACTGATAGTTTCGTTGGAAATCCCTAAAGGGTCTTGTTAATTTCTTGGTTTGCTACAGTCATTTTAAGAACATAATAAAAAAAAAATTAAAAATTAAAAAAACTCATGTGGGTGATGCCCAATCTTTTTCATAGTTCCTATACTTAAAATTCGCATGTATTCTTCATTACACTTATAGTTATTGGAATTTTACTTCTAATCATTGAATTTCTGAGAAGGGAATCATTGCCTAACCATGCTCCTATATTCCTGCCAAAAACTGATTGAATCTTACTACCAAGTTTAGTCACACTAGTTACTTGGGTTGCTCCGTGGTTGGCATAAATTCTCCCGAGACAACCCTAAGAAAACATTTAAACCCTGCATGGGTTGCGTTGGTAGCCTTTCCATTTTTTATAAATCCGACTTTGAGAATTAACCTCAGTGACCCTATGGTCGAATTTAATTTCGAGCGATTTAAAATTATGTTCCAGTCTCTCTAAAATGAAGATGTGGTTTGGATATTTGATCGAACCCTGTTGTAAACTGATCTGATTAACCGTCAATTGGGATTTCTTTTAAGCGACGTTGTTGAGCGTTGTAAACCAACTATTTTATTAACTTGTCATTCCTATCGAATTCTGCAGGGAGAAGGAATTGTATCGATCCAAGACTTGTGCCTTAGACCGCAGATTCAAAACATGATTCCCTTTACTTGTTGAATGATACAGACTCCGGTCCTTGATATCTTCATAATTTATTAGACACCCTGATATCTGGAATAATAAGATAACAGAAAAATTAAACTATGAAGCTACAGATTTCCTTTGAGTGCACCATCCCTTTAGCAACTTCCTGTAGCGAGTTCTTCCAGAAATGGAGTTTTCTACAATGATTGATGCACTTTCCCTTAGCGAATCGCCCATTTCTAATTTCAGGCAAAGTCATTTCCTTCCTGCATTTTTTTTTTCGACGATTAAAAAGACCGTTCCTGTAGCAATCCACCTTCATTGGTTTTCTTCCTGTGATTGCTCAGATCACTAACAAGAATCCTCTATATAACATTGTTCCTTTGGTGCATACACGCTCCTAAACCTGAGAATGTGACATTGTAGCTTGCATCCTCTCAAATATTCTTCAAGGGTTATGTTCCAACAACCTTGGCGGGACTCCGGTTAATCAATTATATTGCACCATTATATGCTTGTGCTCAAACATTCTCACGAAACTTCTAGTTATATTTCATCATACAATGTGCAATGTCGTGCATGACACATTTATTTCTCTCTACAACTCAATTTTATCAATGTAAATAGTAGTGAACGACTTCTTCATGCTCCCTACAATAAACTTCAACTCATTGGATATATATTATGAATATCCCTATTATCAAATATGCATGTCTTAATGACTTCCTATTAAGGATTTTAATTATAACAAACCTTCAAAGGCTTCAAACTTTTGGATAGGAATAGATCCATACCTTTTCAATAAAGGTAAGTGAATATAACCCACCACTCATTTACAATCAACTCATCAATTTTCATAAGTTAGTAAGTATGAACTCTAGAATTGATTATTTTAACTTAATGATATTTTTTTCGAGAGTATCCATAGTCATCTCCACAATATTTTAGTGATAGTCCATATTGTCACTAATCATTGAAAGATTTCAACTGAGCCATTAAAATGATGTTGAGGTATGATTGATTGGGTAATTAGATTCTCCTGCACCATTAAAATAATGTCGATGTATTATTGATTGAGTAATTAGATTCTCTTGCACCATTAAAATGATGTTAATGTATGATTGATTGAGTCATTAGATTTTCTTGTGCCATTAAAATAATGTTGATGTATGATGGATTGAGTAAGTAGATTACCCTTGCTCCATTAAAATAATGTTGATGTATGATTTATTGAGTAATTAGATTACTCTTGAGCCATTAAATAATGTTGATGTATGATGTATTGAGTAATTAGATTCTCCTGCACCATTAAAATAATGTTGATGTATGAGTGGTGGCCGGTGCGAGGGGAGTCATCTATGATTCCAATGGACAAAAAAAAAACTGACTTTTCCTGGGGCTTGAGGAAAATAACCAATAACAGAGGAGAGACCCTAGCAATATATATGGGGCTAAAACTAGCCCATGAGAGAAGTATCCAAACTCTAATCACAATAGGAGATTCTAAAATTGTTATAAAGGAGCTTCGAGGTCTGTCAAACTAAGAAAATAATCCACCCAACGGTCTCAGTTGAGGAATAAATTCCCAGAAGAAGAAATTCAACAACTTATGTCTCTTCCATATCCTCCGAGCTCAGAACACCAAGGCAGATTATCTAGCTAAAGAAGAAAAAATCCTGGAACAAAGCCATCTAATCACCAATCAAGTCTCCTCTCATGTTTGGTTGCCTTAGCTACGCCTTTCCTTTCGCTCCTCCACCCACTCTAAAGAACAATTTTATTCATCCCTCTTTCCCTATCCTAACCTGTTATCCCTCTATCCACCCTCTACCTCACACCCCTCCTTTCCTCCCTCTTCCTCCCTTGCCCCCTTCCCGCTTCCCATGGTCCACCCCCTCCCTTTTCCCATGCATGAATGGGCCCCTTCTTCCCTTGGAAAATCCCCCCCCCCTCATTTCCCACGTGCCTTCTATTCCCCCCCATGTGTCCTCTCTCGATATGCACTCGAGCGCCCTTACATATGAGGATGTACACCTCCATTCCTTGATAACCATCCATCATTCTATGGCATCATATTTTTCCTCTCACCTCGAGCGAAGTCACCTCTTCTCGTGGGAGATAATGGATTCCTTGATATTTAATTTTTTGCTAATTAATTACCCTTGGCCACTGTGGATTCCACATAGTTTCTTCCTTTGGATATTTAGATCATTCACCCCTCACTCTAGTAGGCACTCCTCTATTCCTTCCTCCCATATCCTTCTTTTTATTAGCCTTTGCTTCTACTTGTTCGACGCCCTCTTGCTTCTTACACTCTCAAAACTCCATTCCATCATATGGCGGAGGTCTTGAGATCCCCTTTCTTGTCCAATTTGTACCTCCGAAGATCTCCAAAAACAATTTCAAGCACCAAGAACAGATTGTAGGAGGATGGAGGAGCGCTCAGGCACACGACATCGAGAGCTTCAGTAGGAAAATCAGGGGATTCATGAAAATATGGCAGGTCTCTAGTCCCAATTGCAACAGTAAAAAATCTGCCATAACCAATAATTGGTGATAGTTTTAAGAGGAGTCAATCAAAATATAAGACAGATTGGGGATTTTACCTAGTGACTAGAAAATCCTCAGCAAACAACACACTCAGTTGGCACTGATGAATCTCAACTTCCCTCTTCTTTTCACTTTGTTACCAGTCATGACAATCATGTTCCCATAGGGCCAAGCTTCACAGACCATTATCATGCAGAGGAGAACCTAGACCGATAATATGTAGAGGATAACCCAGTAGAGGCAAATCTAGAAGCTCGATTGGTTGTTAAACAAGAAGAACCTGGGTAATTTCATAACTATTAATCAGGTCTTTTATGAAATGGAAATAGTTTTTGTTGTTAAATGTGTATATCTCCATATTTACATGGCATAACTGTAGCCTATATGGACCAGTTGTTATAGTTTTTTTAGGCCTAGATAGACAATTACGCTCCTTTGGAAGTAGCATAGGTGCTCGCACCCTACCACAAACACTTTTTAAAATTTTGGCGGTCTTTTTTTTAATATAAATACCCCTAACCATTTCTGTTAAAAAAAAAATAATAATGTTGATGTATGATTGATTAAGTAATTAGATTCTCTTGCGCCATTAAAATAATGTTGATTTATGATTGATTGGGTAATTGCATTTCTCTTGCGCCATGAAAATAATGTTGATGTATGATTTATTTAGTAATTAGACTACTCTTGCACCATGATGAAATAATGTTGATGTATGACTAATAATATAGTTTGGAGTTATGAGTTGTGATTGATTTAGGGACTTAGATACCGCCTTGTTCCTGAGAACAATCACTAGTCCTGAGACCTTAAATGGTCAAAATAAATTGGATGAATCTTGGACTTGAGCATTGTTTATGTGTCTTAGAGGTCCTAACCATGCATGATAGGTTGGGCGGGTAGTTTTTTTTAATATTCAATGACATGATTAATCAATTATTTGTAATTTGTTTATCGTGATGTGTTGAATTTCATTTCTCTTTATGTTTATATGTTAATTATGCGTCGCTATTAATTTATGTTAATGCATTGATTGTTTCGTTATTAAATTATGATGATGTGTCACTTGTGGTGGTGTTAATTATGTTGTGATGATTTTAATTTCCTAATGTGAAAAAAAGAAAAAAATATTTTCCTTTCATACATCACTTTTTATTGTTCGTAAGAGAGGGGATGTTACAAATAAACTCCTAGAGGATGGGACATAATTCAAAGCACACCATTGAACAAATTATGAGAAATTATAAGTCTCTAGAACAATGAAACAGGCCAAGTTCGTCTGCCATGCATGAAAATAATCATGTAACTGATTATATCCATCAAATGATATTTTATGTAATTCATAGAGATCGAATGAAGTAATTGCATCAAACATTTGACAATCACTGTCCTCTAAATCAAGTTCTATTGTAGATAGGGTTATGTATGTTGGAAGATTGGTTGTTGTCATTGATTTCAAACATGGTCATTGGTTTTGGACCACAATATTGATGAAGGTATTTTAACATAAAGGATCGTGCATATGTAGATACAACACCCATGGATTGATAGTATACATCATGTTGTTTCTGGTGGTAGATGGAACATCATGTGTATCCTCATGGTTGAGGAGAAATACATTTTTGAAGATGACAAAGTGAATTGAAGAAGGAAGTACAGGTCGGCCCTAAAGATAATTAAAGAAAATAATTACAAAATAAGAAAGTGTCAGGTTGGCCCTAATGTTAAAATGAAGTGACATAAAGGGTATAAACACATCTCATTAAACATTCATTTTTCAACACACACAAGTTTTTTAATGAAGAAGGAGATATAAGTCAAATTTCAGAGGAAATATGAAGCAAAGAAGGTCGTATTTCAAGGGAGGATGAAGTCTTTTCATGATGTGTTCTAAGGTATGCTATTTACATTTCATCTTACCATTTTTTGCTATAACATTTTTTCTAGAAGGATTCATATGGTGAAATTGGTATGGTATTGAAACTACATATCTAGGTGCCTATGGGAAACATTTCATCTCTTTATTCGCTATAATTTTGGAGATACATTCTATGGAAGATATGGTTTTTTATTAGTCCCGAAGCTAGTCATAAACAAGTGTTCCAGGTGAAAAAATCATAACATCTTCATAGAGAATCCAAGTGAATTGAGACTAGTTTCATTGGAAAGAGTACAACCTGTATTTTCTCGTGTAAAAATTTCAGAATATGATGTTAAAAATTGAGCGCAGGCATGTTGTACAAGTTCGCTCTCCTAAATAAACCATAATTGAATAAGGTCTACCATTTTATCTATAACTCATTTTCTAGGAGGATTCAAGGAGTTAAACTTGGAGAAGTTTCATAGAATACATTGACTAATATTATCTATAGGATCAAAGTATTTCAAGAATTGAAGAATTGCAGAATTTGAAGCAGTCTTAGGAAGCATTATAAGGATCTATGTGATGGTTGGTTGATGGTGATAATTTAATGTAAAGTTTTATTATCTCTCATATATTATTGGGTGGAAGGAATGGGAAAGGATGTATAGTTCAACTCTTTCTTGATATTGGATGATTGTATCTTCCTTTTGGAGGTTTATCCCTCCATTTATATTTGGAATTTGTAGCTACCTTTGAGATCCATTACTTCCCTTGAACAATAACTATTAATTGTTTCTCATATATTGTGCATGGTTTATTGTGGTGTATTGGTGTAAATCTTATACTATTGTTCATTTCTCATTGGATATAATTGAATGGTTTAAGTATAAGTTGAAAAAGTTTTTAAATTATACTTGATACAGATTGACCCCCCTCTTAGTATCAACAATTGGTATCAGAGAAGGTTGCCTTCATAACAGTTTAACCACTGGAAGGAAACTCCTGAGCAGAGATGGGTGACCATGAGCACATTTCAAATGGGATTCAACGATTTGATGGAAGAAACTATGAATACTAGAGTGATAGAGTGAAAAATTACCTAACAGGTTTGGGAGTAGACATTTGGTACTCAGTTGTAAATGGCTATGTAAGCCCAAATAATACTCCAACTGATCCAAATGAGAAGAAGCTTATGAGTTGTAATTCAAAATAAAGACATGTTATTCTAAGAGCATTGGCACCAACCATTGCTAGAAAAGTGATGGGATGTAACACTGCTAAACAGGTATGGGAAACAATCAATAGTATCTATGAAGGTGATCCAAAAGTTAAGTAGTTCAAGCTTTAACGACATAGAGCAGAATTTCAAAATTTGAATATGGATGAAAAAGAATATATGACAACCTATTTTATTATAGTTCATGAAGTTCTTAATGCTCTCAGAGGATTAGGTGAATAGATCAATGAATCTTTGGTTGTAAAAAAAGTGTTGAGATCACTTCTCTTGAAGTATGGTGCTAAGGTCTCCTCCATTGAAGAAACTAGGGACTTGACCAAAATGACAATGGATGAATTACATGGGTCTCTTATAGCATATGAAATGAGAACAGGTCTAGAAAGTGACCAGCTAAATAATGAAGAATCCTTTAAAGACATAAAGAATACAAAGACAAGGATAATGATCTTGATGAAGAAATATAAAATTTTGTAAGAAGGTTCCAGAAGGGAACTGGAAGATACAAAGGTAAGTCTCCTCTCAAATGATTTAATTGTGGTAGAATATGATATATTGTTGAAATATGCTACTATAAATAGAGAAGTCTCAACAATAAAAAGATATTCTACTCCAAGGATGATGACATATCCTCAGATAAGAGTGATAAAGAAGATAATGATGGAGGAGAAGTCCTCTTCATAACTCAAGAAACCCAGGATGATGATCATAAGAGTTCTAAATAAGAAGAAATCATTTTTGAATAAAATTAAGATGAAGAAATCGACCTTGATTCCTTTTGGGGATACAAAGACAACATAGAGAGTGAACAAGAATATGTGAATCTTGAAAAGTTGAAGCATGCTGAAACTGAAAATAACAAGCTTAGAAACAAAAACATAATACTAAAAAGTGAATTGAGTAGTTTTGAAGAAGAGAATTATAGGCTTGAAAAGACCATTGTTATCTTGAAGGAACAATTACAAGATTATGAGAAATTGAAAGAAGAATTAAATCACACAAAAGGGGAGCTACTATTAACAATAGAAAAGTTGAAGAAGTTCGAAAAAAAACACTAAAAAATTAGATGAGATCCTTAGCAGTTAAATATCTTCAAACAATGAGACAGGACTAGGATACAATGACATCTTGAAGAAAACAAAACAAGAGAAGGAAGATGAAAAGGATGAAACCAACACTCTAGAGTAAGTTGAACAAGAAGATAGAAGACTATAATTCATAAGGAATGAGACATCAAGAATATCCTCTCCCATCAGGTATGCAAGAAATATTTATGAAGGAAGCTACAGAAGAATAAATCGTGAACCCAGATGGAATACATGATAAATAATATCACTTACTCCTAGGTATCAACATTTCTTTCTTGGACATTGTTATACTTGTGGAAATTTTGGACACAAGGCAATCAATTGTAGAATCAATGAAAGGAATAACTACACAAGCCACATGAATGGTGAAAATAATAGATATGTAAATGTTCATAGACCTATCAACAGAAATTATAATCCACTTGACCCATTAATTGATCAAAATATTGTATGTTACAAGTGCAATAATCTTAGTCACAAAGCACGAGATTGCAGAGAGATTTAGGAAGATAATCGTATCCCAAATGTACCTATACCAACTACAACATGGAAAAGGAAATAAATTCCACACAATGAAAACTGCCAAATAACATTGGTCACTCAAGAATGTAAATAAGAAGATGAATGGTTCATAAATAGTGGGTGCTCATATCATATGACCGGAGATCAAAGAAAAATTGTTAGTTTGAAGAAAAAGGGTGGAAATGTTGCATTTGGAGATGACTCATCTACCAAAATACTTGGAAAAAGAACTGTAAAGATTGGAAGTGAAAATATAAAAGTAGGAAAAGTCCTATTGGTTTAAGATATGAAGCATAATCTCCTCAGTTTCAATAAAATATGTGATCAAGGATACAATCTTATGTTTGTCTCCCGAAAATGGAAAATCAGAGAAAATGACTCAAGAAGATTGGTTGCAATTGTAAAAACAAGATCGAACAAAATATACATCCTATACATGAAGAAGAGAGAGAAGACAAAAGCCACACTAAAGGATTCAAAGAAAGAAAAAGTCCCAAAGACCAAAAATAAGGATGACGCATTATTGATTGCCACATGTTCAGGTGGATTTGCCCCAAAGAAGAAGGTCACCTGATGCCATTGAATTCAGGGGGAGAAACCCCACCCTTTTCCATTGATGTCAAAGGGGGAGATAAATTGGGATCATGATGACAAGGGGAGCATGGGTGTTTCCATCAATGACAAAGGGGGAGATTGTTGGAAGATTGGTTTTTGTCATTGATGTCAACTCTAGTCATTGGTTTTGGACCGCAAGATTGATGAAGGTATTTGCACATGAAAATAAAACACCCATGGATGGATAGGATACATAATTTTGTTTCTGGTGGTAGGTCGAACATCACGTGGATACTAATGGTTGAGGATAAATGATTTTTTGAAGATGATAAAGTGAATCGAAGAAGGAAGTACATGACGGCCCTAAAGATAATTAAAAAAAAGAATTACAAAATAAGAAAGTGTCAGGTCGACCCTAATGTTAAAAGGAAGTGACATAAAGGGTATAAATAAATCTCATTAAGTATTTATTTTTCAACAGACACAAGTTTTTTAATGAAAAAGGATATATAAGTCGAATTTTAGAGGAAATTTGAAGTAAAGAATGTCGTATTTCAAGGGAGGATGAAGTCTTTTGGTGATGTGTTATAATGTATGTTAGTTACAGGTCATCTTACCATTTTCTCTATAAAAATTTTTCTAGAATGATTCAGATGGTGAAATTTGTATGGTATTATGAAGCCATATCTAGGTATCCATGGTAAAAATTTAATCTCTTTTTTCTCTATAATTTTGGAGATACACTCTATGGAAGATAAGGTTTTTGACTAGTCCTAAAGGTAGTCATAAACAGGTGTTCTGGGTAAAACAATCATAACATATTCATAGAGAATCCAAATGAAGTGAGACTAATTGAATTGGAAGGAGTACTGATTGTAGTTTCCTGTGTAACAATTTCCAAATATTATGATTAAAATTGAGTGCGGGGCATGTTTTACAAGTTTACTCTCCTGAATAAACCGTAATTTAATAAGGTCTACCATTTTCTCTATAACTCCTTTTCTGGGAGGATTCAAGGAGTGAAACTTGGAGGAGTTTCACAGAATACAGTGAGTAATATTATCTATAGGATCAAAATATTCCAAGAATTGAATAATTGCAGAAGTTGAAGAAGTCTCAGGAAGCATTATCAGGCTCTATGTGATGGTTTGTTGATGGTGATAATTTAATGTAAAGTTTTAGTATCTATCATATAATCTTGGGTGGAAGGAAGGGGAAAGGATGGAGAGGTCAACCCTCTCTTGATATTGTATGATTGTATCTTTCTTTTGGATTTTTATGCCTCTCTTTATATTTGGAAGCTGTAGCTACCTTTGGAGGTCATTACTTCCCTTGAACAATAACTATTGATTGTTTCTCATATATTGTGCATGGTGTGTTGTGGTGTATTGGTGTAACTCTTATACTATTTTTCATTGATCATTGGATACAATTGAATGGTTTAAGTATAATTTGAAGAATTTTTTAAATTGTACTTGGTATTGATTCAACCCCCTCTCAATATCAACAATGTACTTTTTAGAACTTGAGGGTTTTGATGTTTTGACAAATTGACAGGAAATGGGCCTTTATATTCTTACCGTGAACAATTGATGAATAAATCCCTTGATTTTGCTGACAAATCCAACAAAAGTATGCTCTAAAAAGGCTCAGGTCATATCAGGTCATTTCATCTTTCATCAACAGTAACCAGTGGAATTTTATAAAGAGAACCTAGGAAACAATAGTTTATTTACATAGACATTTAGAAAAAACATTTATTAATTCCCAATATAACATATTTAAAAATCAAATATTTACAAAAATGGCGGTTTCGGGAGCATTTGGGTTGTTTCATTTCATAGTTGCACGCGACGCAAGTGACGATTTTGAATACCATGCGACGGGGGGTCGAGGTGGATCCTCTTGTCGACACATAGCATGGGTCAAATATTCCCTACGTCACCTCATGGGTTATTCCCTTTTAAATGTTGATCGACCTGGTGTAGCGAGGTTCATTATAAACCATAGATATCATTTTTTTTTTATCAACGCTCCACGTTTAATCATGATATATATGCACACCAACACATCATTTTATTAAAATTAATTAAAATTAATCGTATTATGAATTGTATTTTGTTTAATTCATTGAAATTTATTAAAATTAATCATATTTCGTTTTAAATATATAGATTATACTATTAAAAACTAATAAAACATCTTTTTATTAGTTTTTAGTACTATATTCTATATATTTGAAACAAAATACGATTAATTTTATAAATTATGATCAATATATACAAAGAACTCATAAATATAACTATTAAACCTAAATAAAATTTAAAACTAATATAATTAAATATAACAATTGAGAGCCTAGATAAGGATAAAATTTAAGAAAACTAAATATACTAGGTTTATGTTAAGCACCTTTTCAAACCATTTCTAGCTCCTTTGTGATTCCTTGGTTCTGATTTGATATGGCACTAAGTCTCCATCCGACCATATACTATATCTATGGCTAAATCCTACTCAAAATTGTGGTTTTCCACTTTTGGAAAGTGGTTTTCATATACATTGTCTTGTGGGGTCGGGCGATGGCATTAAAATCCTCTTCTAGGGGGGCACAGTAATACCAATGTGGAACATGTGTCTCAGTGGTAAGTGTAGAAACCACCCTCAACACCCACGCCTTTATTAACCTATGAGCTTCTCTCCTATGCGAAGTCAATGAGGATCGTTGATCCTTACATGGATCAATGATCAACCATAGATTTTATCCTATAGCCCATGTGTATTGGATCTACGATCCAACAATCTAAATTTAATCTCATTCAAATAATGATAATAAAAATTAAACCTTCCTACTGCAAGGATGATTTTCCTTGATCTTGATTGATATGCTTCCAAAACAAAATTTGGGATTGATATGCCACAAAATGAACTCTTATATATCGGTTCACACATTACAACATATGTATTTCCCAGGATGGAGAGAAATCATTAAATAAGCAACCAACTCTTCCCATACACACAATTCTATATTACAAAATTAACTCAGTAATTTCTAGAGCACACATGAACTTTATTTATAATATTCAAAACCTCACTTGCAACCTTAACACATGGAATTTATCCAAAACTACTCCTCCTAAGTCACTTTTTTTTCCTAACCTTTGTTAGATTACAAAATTACAAATATTTCTTGAAATATCTCTTGCAAAACCAACTCACTCAAAGTATCTAAACAAACCTCTATACTAGGAATTATTTGTTGAATGTTAACAAAAAACTAACAAGTATGAAACAAATCAATCTTCAAGATATATTTTAAAAAATATTACAAAATAAAATTAGGGAATCGACTCCCTTGGTAAATGTTTTGACCCCTTGGGTCAGTTCTAGATATTGTTGTCAGATGCTCTTATATCAAATGCCCGATGAAGAAAAGAATTTTTAATAATGCCTTAAATATCTACACCATAATTGGAAATATTTGATGTTGTCATCCAAGAGAAATCTGGGTGCAATAAAGGATTTTGAGGCCACTGAATCAATAATGTGATGATAATCAATGATTCTATAGAGAGGATAGTTACAAGTGTTAACATTTTCATCCAAGGTTGAGCTATGACACATGTAAACCTAGATATGTCATTGTTAGGGAAGATTACGAAATCTTATCTTAGTGTCCCAGATTTTGATGTCGCTGGGAAAAATGAATATCTAAATGATACCATTGAATCAATATATTGATCATGTCCTAGAGCTTGTAACTATAGTGATTAAT
Source organism: Picea glauca (assembly GCA_000966675.3). Classification (NCBI taxonomy): domain Eukaryota; kingdom Viridiplantae; phylum Streptophyta; class Pinopsida; order Pinales; family Pinaceae; genus Picea; species Picea glauca. The sequence continues at coordinate 478,303 of JZKD02S1625910.1, forward strand.
ATAGTTATCGGTATTAGAATTTTTTATGAATTTGGAGTGATGAGAGGTACTATATGAGACTCTGTAGTGTATTAGTGTAAGATTTAGGAATTTTTGTAAAGGTGGAAGAAGGTTATTTGCGTTCAATTAAAAAAATGAAAAGGCAGGTAAGAGAATTAAATATCTATGCAATTATTAGAGGATACAAAGTGTTGGATGTAATGTTGTACTTGTGAATACAACAGGGAGAGTCAATATATAGTGTTTGAGATAAATATGGATAGTTGAGAGAATTGATATTTTTTATACTGTTAGTTGTGTGCAATAGTAGTGGCACAGTTTATTATGTCTAAGGCAAGAAGTATTAACAAATGCAGGGTTCTGTGGATGAGGAGTAAAGGCTATCGAACTATTGGGAGCACTCAAAGTGTGGGGGTGGGTCATGAGAATTATGGTTTTGGGAGGATCATAAATTAGTCCACCATTGAACTTTACATTCAACTTCCAAGGCATGTTCCAAGTCCTAGTCAAAGGAAACACTTTCAAACATGGAAACTTTGAATCTAGCAAAATCTAGTACAACATAATTGAATTTAACAATAAATACCTCCTCTAGATCTAGAAACTAGAGCTGAATGCAACTCCAAGTGAACATGTCATTGTACTATTGTAATGTCTTTGTAGATTCTTTATGGAAATGATATCATATAGATTGTAGATTTTTGAGCTGGCTTGGATGGTAAAAAATCTATTGGAGGGTGTAAAATAATACCTCCCTAGTTGTGATACAATGAATACCTCCTCTAGATCTAGAACCTGGAGTTGAATGCAAAGGAAAGTGAACACCTCAATGTACTATTGTAATGTCTTCCTAGGTTCTTGAGGGATGATACCATCTGGACAGTGGATTTTTTAAGTGGATTGGATGCTAAAAATGCTATTGGAGGACATGAAATAAAACCTCGCAGTAGGTCCATACAATATGAAGAAATATTAAAGAACTCATGTACATAGTCAGAGTGATGGAAATAGACATTTAGATGAGTACACTCAATACACTAAAGTCAAAATAGAAATATTGAAAAGAGGATGATCTCCTTAAGTGATGGATGTTGAGTTGAAATTTGTTGGCAATGTTGGTGCATCCTCCTTACGAAGGTAACCTAGGCTATCTCAAAGTGTGAATCTCAAAGATGATACCATTGATTTATATTGATGGTGATGTAGGGGCCATTTATTAAACTATTTATTTTACACAAAAAAAATAGAAGATGTTATTTTATTGAGCTAGAGATATAATTCAACAATATAAAATAGCAAGACGATACAAATAAAAACATATAACTAATTAAGAATCAAACTTAGGACAATAAACTTTAAAATTGGAACTCAATTGTTTCCTACCATTTGATTTATCAATATTGTTGTCAATTTTCATTGAATCAATCGCTAACTTGAGAAATCATTCTACATTTCCAAGTCCTCAGAAGAGGCCTTTCTACACATTGAACATTGGAAAAAATCAATGTTAGGGGAGAAAATAAAATGCCACATAAAATTACATTCAATAATATCTAAAAAAAAATATCATTAAATGGATAATAGGAATACCTTAATGACATTCTATTGGTTTCAAGAATAATTTATTCTCTACTAAACAAGGCCAACCACATGAAGGTGGAAGTTGATTTGTCCCCTTCCCCCCCTCACACCACTCTTAATTCCCCATACCCAATCATGAATATTAATTTAAACAAAAATTGTACAACTAATAATTTATATTAATAATTTTTTTCCTCAAAGTATTTACAATCAATTCATTTTGGGTTTCTTCCTTTTAATAAAATTATTCAGTACTACATCATCACTACTAACATCGTCTTCAACCCCTTCAATTCTTGGGCCCTCTTCTGGTTGTGCTACATGACTATGCATCATCTCTGCCATTGCACTACTTATAGTAATACGACGTACTATTGGATGTTGTTGCACTATAGGGGCATCCAATAGAACAACAAAAGTATTAAAAGTACATAGTTAGTTATTATTATTCATATTAGTTTTTCATTAATACAAATATCATGGCTCTATTTTTTACCTGTAGGAGTAGTCAACAACATTGGTTGGGTTGTCGTCAGGTCCTCTCCTCTGTGAGAATCTCATCTACATCCTCTACCATTCAAACAATATATGTTATAAGTATACCATTTGCAAATAAATATTACTAATCATCAATATATATGGTTGATTTTAAATACACATATCGTGATGGGTCTACACACCAACAAAATCATGGGGTTCGTTTCCAATACCATAGTCGACTGAACTTGCATTTCTTGCATTCTTAAAAAAAATAAACATATTAATTGACATAGATGATTTTATGGATGGAAATTTATCTCAAATTGTAGAAACCTTGGAGAAACTTACTAGTCCTTAATATGCAAACTATAAAATGTTTGACGATATTTTTGTAAAGATATTCAAATTTCTAATGATTTTATATAATTTTTATAAAATTTGGGCTATTTATGAGGTAAACAAAATGTATTCTATAAAATTTGGGCAAATCCCTTTTAGAAAAAATGGAAATCAGTGAATCCTTTTTGGGAAAAGTCATGGAAAAATAGCCCATTGGCGATATATAGATCCTAAAATTTTCTATGTTAATTGATGTGATAAATCAATTGCATATATATGGACTTACAAGTAATGAACAATTACAGTCCTGCCATTTTACTTACCATCTCGCCCCAAGGGTCAGTCGATTGTGTTTGCCCCAATATTTTTCTATGTTCAACCACTGCTTGAAAGTTGAACTTGAAGTCGATCTTCATGTCTTCTTCAGTGGGAGGATTGTTGAACGTATCCCTCTACATTTCATAATACGATGAATTTTTCTTGTTGGTTGTAATTAAAAAAAATGTATGATGATATGAATAAAATGCTAATATTATTTGGTACTTCAAAATTAAAGATTTTAGTCTTAGGTATCCACCATGGCCAAGTTTTTGTTGCCTTTGTTTATCCAGTCTCACCTTGGTGGATTTGAATGTGTCTAAGGTCCTAGGAAAAGTTTCAAATATGTACTTAGATAACATAATGTTTTCTATAGATCAAGTAAATAAAGTTTGGCATATTTAATTCAAAATATCATTTACCTTCCATAGCCAGGGGGTGCCTTCCCTTCATGTTTCAATGCAATATCCTTTTCATCCCCTAGTATATTCTTCCATTCCCACTCGGGGATGGAGATAGAATGATCATACTTAGGATTATTTACCAATTGAGTCCTATATTGATCTCGGACATACATCAAATGTGTCTGCACCTTCGGATGATATCTTGTTTTTTGAAAGAATCACCAAACATGTCGACCAAATGGTTAATAAGGTTTTATTTCAATTATTTTTTCTAGGAATTCCACTGTGTGCTAATGGTGGGCCCAAAAATATGTAACACCTTTCATGAAAGGTCCTGTAAAAAATGATATTTCCTGCAAAAAGATATGATAATTAGTTTAAAATAATTTGAAAGATGCAGTTTTCAATATTTAAATAATAGGAATTATCTAAGATATTAATGACTACCTGGGACTTGTGGCATCTTCAAGGGAAAAAAAATTTCTTCCATCAAAGGTTTGACCAATATTTTTGTCATGCTTTAAAAACATGTTTATGTAGGATAGCAGTGTGTAAACTCTTCTTCATGATATTTTTCAACTACTAAACCATCATGTGCACCATGGTCTCGCATGAACGATGGGGGAATCTCATGGGCCCCAAGAGTTGTAGTTGAATGAGCCACACATGGAGAAGAAAATAAATTCGAAGGTATGTAGATCATGCTAGGGATCTGTGGTGTTTTTGCACCACTACTACTAGTACCATCCCCATGACAAAGATATTGCATTGGTTCCAAAAAATTCTATAGAAAGAAACCGTTTTTATTTTATCTTAGATATACATATGAAAAAAAAATCATAAATTAATATATGTCATAAATAATATATTTTAAAAATGGTAGTTAATGCATATTGATATATAGTCTTCTCTAACTCTCTAATCCTTGTTGTGGTCTCCTCTATAGGCTTACAACTAGCCAATTGAAGGAGTTCTTTGTTTTCCTTTAACAATCCCTTTCTAATTGTTTCAATTGAGTTGAGTGAATCATATATTTCATCACCCTAATCTTCGTTCTTCGGTGTTCTTTTATGGATTAAAAAATAAAAAAGTTAATTGAATGATTATCAACAATAATTCATATGAATATTAGCACTTTAACTATTGAGAGCTAGTTGGTGACTTCCCACGATCACCCTGCCACATGTCAAATTTTTTCATGTCTCTAGGATACAAGATACCATTTCTCACGATTCAATACAAGTATGGATTTCAAGCTACAATATGAATGGCCACTCAAATATCGCATAAAGGGAGGTTGCATACAAGTTGAAAATCAATGAGTATACTTTATATTTTCCAATAGAAATAAAGCATGTGAACTTCAAATTTCAAAGAATATGAGGAGACAACATAAACAAGTATGAAAACAAGTGTGGATATTTTCACAATCTTAATAAAATATTCTTCATTAAGAAAATAAATGGAAAATCACACATACATCACAATTAATTAATTTAGGCGAGATCTAGGATTCACATAGTTCCATATGTTATATAATTTACACTGAATATAACTTTGGAATTTGATTTACATAAATGAGAGGAAGATTGTAACCATCAGGAACACACATCACAAGGCTCCCAAATATGACTACATGCAAAGGATACACTAAGACTACTCATTGGAAAGTTTGGACGACAATTTGAATTCATCTGTTTCTGTGTTGATATGACCTGAATGGACAATGTCCTTTATGGTTCTAGTGTAATTGGCATAAACCTATTTGAATTTGGTAGATTCAAACTTCTATAATGAATCAATGGATAAATGCAGACCTACAATTAGAAATCAATGTTTCTCTGTATTTTATAATTTCATTGACACTGAAGTTTACACGATTACATAAAATTACAAAATATTGAAACATAGATAAATGTACATTTAAAAACAATGACAATTTGAAGGTTAAAACCTATCAACAAAGGTCCATAATTCATATACAAGATATTACATTGTTTTGTAACATCCTGCTCTTGTGCGCATTGAGCGAACTTATTCTTTGAGGATACTTGCTTGCAAGTGATCGAGTTTATTATAGTATTGGTCGTTTTGATTATGATTGTGAGATATGATGGACTTGATGATATGTTATTTTGTTGTATTTACATAGATAGGTGCTATTGACTAGGTTCTTCTGTGCATCTAGGACTCTGGACATAGAGGATGCAGAGGAATCAATGAAACCCTTCGACTTCAGATCAATTCAGGGAGTGGACTGTTGGGTTTGAATGTTGTTGATGTGACATATGCACATATGATTAGATGTTATGATGGTTGATTGTTATTTCTGACATGATTCATTGATGGATGCAGGATGACGATACCTTGTCAACCAGAATCACATGTAGAGTAGAGGGGTCACGTAAGACAACCATATACTTTGAGGGAGAGGTGTGGCAGTAGCCCTACCACAACCTACTATCACTCCCGTCATGGATCGAATTGTATGCTAACAATTACCTAGTTCGAGAAGACCCATGATATCATGAGGGATAAATGTGGAAGTCACACACAATGATTGTAAGGGGCTTGCTATAAGGCAGGGGCCTTATTTCTTAGAGGCCCTTAGTCTCCCACAAGATCAAATGGTGAAGTATTGAATCCATAGGTTTTGTGTTTACCAAATTCAGTCAAGAGGTGAGTGGCACCCTTGGAGCACGTAGTCCATCCTGAAGGGCATGCGCCCAAGGAAAACAAAAAGAGACAAGTGGCACCCTTGGAGCATGTAGTGCATCCTTAAGGTCACGTCGTGCAAGGAAAATAAGAAGAGGTGAGTGGAACCCTTGGATCACATAGTACATCTTGAAGGACACGCGATTTTAACAGATAAGTGAATACACCTAGTTGGCCTTAAAAAGAATGATGTGATAAGTAAGGTTTAAATACAATTTTTCCCTAATAAAAAAATGTTGCCCAACCTAGTGAAATTAAAACCTAGGTATAAGTAGAACATGTGGTCAAAAAAAATTAATAATAACAAATAAACATGTAACAAGATGGGGGGTAAGCAATTCAAACTTATTTATTAAAGTCAAAATTATAATGGAGGATTAAATTTTAAAAAAGGGGTAATGGTTTTTTTTTATCTACACTTGCTAAATTAATTTTAATTAAAAAGGAAAAAGGGTAAATGGTTGTTTTATCTACACTTCCTAAATTGACTTTTAGTTAAAAAGGAAAAAGGGGGAAACATAAGGAAAAGGGGAAATGTAAAGAAAATGTTGAATGCCATACTTAGTAAGGAATCTTTCCTTTGGAACTTTATAATTATGAAATCAACTAGGAATTAAGTAAGGCGTAAGTCATTTAGGAAGTGTAAGGGAATTTTGGGACACCTAGGAGCGTTTTTAGGAATGCTTTAGGTGGGTGAGGGAAATAGGAATAATTAATTAATTAATTAAATTCATTTGTTGGTGCAACTAGGGGATCGAGCAACATGTGTACAGGGGAGGTTTTTCAAAATTAATTAACCGAAAAAAAAATTGAATGAGAACTTGTGAAAATAATTACTTAAAAACTCTATAAAAAGGATGGAGGAGGAGGATTATTGATCTGATCTTTTTGCATAACGTTACGCTTCTGAAATTTTACCTTGACTGAACTTTCTCTTATGGGAGTTGGGATACCTAGCTCAGGTAACAAGTGGTAGCTCGAACTTATGAGGAAAGCTGGGTGCTAGCATTATCTGGTATTGTGTGTATGTCCCCTTTGAGGCCTGGGGGGCTCAAAGGGAAGAAGAGTACCCCTATCATTGGTTGGGAGGTACCAGTGAGGTCACATCAGTCGACAAGTGGGAGCTAGGGAGAGCGTGATTGGGACAATGACTCGGAGCTATTGCTTTTGGTTACGTTGCGCATGTCTATATTTGAATTGAATCGTAGTTTAAGTATTTTTATTGCGCCTTCATTACTATGCTTCTATTGTGTTAAGGGTTATGTTTTATTCAACATAATACTATCCAAAGATTTCATTTTTGTCTTCAACAATTGTCTTGATGAGACCAACATTTTATATCAAATAGCTTAAAGTCATCCTAGTCTTATGCTCACTGTATTTTGAATTGATTTCCCATGGAGAACCCACAATCTAATTGCAACAACTTCTATGTGTTTGTTTTATTTATTATTACGAAGAAAATTGTGTTTTTATCTTATGTCCCTTATCCCTTAAGTTATTGTTCTATGCCTGAGCAGTCGGCTAGGATCTGAATCGATGGTCGTCACTCCAATGTTTAACTACTTATAGATTCAAATGCTCTCCTTTCCTATGCATGGATAATAAGTGAAGGATACATTTCTCCCAATTATCAAACCCTTACTAATCTCTGTGTTTTTCTCTTATGATTAATCTCAACTCTTTGTGCCTTCTTATGAACGAGTATCTATGAATTTTGATTGATCCATTATCGAATGATTATTCTTGCACCTTCTTGTGTTGAGTATCTCTCAGTTTTTGTTTGATTCATCTTTGATCGATTAGTCTCTACGTTTTTGTTTGATTATCTCTATGATTTCTTGGCATATTACCCAACGCTTGATTGGTATAACCTCTGCAATTTTATTGATAAATGCCAACACTTTGTTTGGTATCATCTATGGGATTTTAATGATGAATTTCAATGCTCGGTTTGGTATTTTCACTGCAATTTACATGTATTGTTTGTGATTTAATATATTGACTGTGATTTTAAGATTTAGTGACTAGTATTGTAATATATAGTGACTATGATTTAATATACTGTAACAATGTTTTTAATATATATTGATTACAAATTTACCCCAAGGATTTTATCTGGCAGAAATTTCGTTTTGATAGAGTTTTTATCTCCCTTTTTAAATGAATTTACCACAACAATTTTACCTAGAAGAAAATTCGTTTTGATAAGGTATTTAAAACCATTTTTAAATGCATTTACGACATTGATTTTACCTGGAAGAAAATTCGTTTAGATAGGGTTTTGATCTCCCTTTTTACATGCATTTACCACAACGATTTTACATGGAAAAACTTTCATTTTGATAGAGTTTTTATCTCCCTTTTTAAGTTCATTCACCATGGCGATGTTACCTGATAGAGAATTCGTTTGATAGATTTTTTATATCCCTTTTTGAATTCATTTACCACAACAATTTTACCTGACAGAGGATTCGTTTTGATAGAGTTTTTATCTCCTATTTAGATCATATTTGTGTTCCATAGATAGCAATTTTATTATATTGTTTCACTCTAAAAGATAACATATTTAGTTTTAAAAAAAAATGTTTTATATTGTTTTAATAGACATGTTTCATATTTATTTAAATTTAAAGGATAGCAAATTCATCCTTAGGAAAATACTTATCTGATATTGGAATTGGAAAATAGTTACAACGAACTATTTGTGTTGATAATAATTATTATTAATGTGTACATATTGATGTATGTTTGCATAGAATGTGTTGTCCTAAGAAGTTATTATGATGTATGATTGTTTAGTAGTCAGATTTCCCTTGCATCTTGTTGACTTTCCAATTGGGTGCTTGGGTATAGTCTTCATGTTTGACAATTAATTTGTTCTCCTAGAGCATTGGATATTTCTTGGAATTTTGGTATAGATATGTTATGTTGCACCTTGGTGACTTTCATGCTTATCTCCTTGTGACGACATGATTCCTGATGAGGGGATCATTGTGCGCCCTGATGGATAGACATGAATGATAATCGAGCATGAGTCTTGTGCTTACCGATGTGGGTGTATTGTTCCTTATAATGGATGTTGGTACTTGGTTTTGTAACGCCTTAATGCGTTTGACTTTGTGTGCCATAGAGGTTTCTAGTTCCCAGTCTTCAAAGCCACTGTGTCAGATTTTTAATGTTGTCCATTAGCTTGTAGGCATTGTCTTTCTTGTGTCCGATGGGTAGTCATTTTTATCTTTCTATCAATTATCACATGTTTCAAATAGTTTCATGATGTGCTAGTATGTTGATTCATTTTTTTCTGTTCCCTGAATGTGTAAGTTGTGTTCGTCATCAATTCGTGTTGATTAATTGTTTTCATTGATTTCCTTCCTTCTTAAAACAAAAAAAAAATTACTTGCTTTGCATCACGTGTAGTAGTAATGATTAGGGTCATTACACATTTCCTCACTATGAAGAAACAAAGGAAAACTCCTTGAAATGGAAGAAGAGGTTGTCACACCTTGAAAATGTAGTGTTCTAACTTCTCCAACTCTATATAACTTAAGGAAGACATGTGATCCCTAGGTTAGAATGGCCTAGAAATAGTTTGTATAATATAGCACACATATTACAGTGGCAACATCCTCACTCCATTGTTACTTATAACACAAGTTAAAACAACCACAAGAATTGAACAATATGATGCAAAATGAAATAATTTGGCAAAATCCTAAGTTACTAGGATAGGTATATAGATACACAAACTTTTTGAAAAGTCAGGATCCAAATATAATAGGAAATTAGCTAGTAGAAAAGATATTAAATATTTTTAATAATTTAAAAAAAAAATAATAGTTTATAATTTTATAATGCAGATATTTAGATCCTTGAAAAATTTGCAGACTGATTGTAGATTTTGTACATAAGTATTTGGGATTTCTATCATATGCCAAAATTGGAAAACATAAATTTTTAAGTGTTAATGTTTCAAAAATATTCTTTTTAAGAAAAAAATGGATAAGCGTGAGTGTTAATGTGGAACAAAATCCAAACATAATGATATGTTTCTTCCATCAATGCCCCCTACAATATTGTAATATACAAATTAGGGGAGGTTTCAAATGAGATTTTTTTTGGCTTTTCCTTGATCTTCAAAACTCCTCTAGTACAATCCATATTCATTATCTATGATTCCTTTGTAAAGGGTTAGAAAAAAATTACAAACCTGGGCAACATTGCTTGTTGGATATGTTTTAATTAATGTCAAGCAGAGTCATAGTTGTATGATGTAGTGACTGATGGATCATGTATTGTCATTGATGTCAATGGATTGATGTCAAGTGGAGTCAAATTTGTATGATGTCATACATATATCAAGATGGATCAATGTGTTTTCATTGATATATGATGTATAGATAAACATCGATCAATGTCTTGGCAATGATATATGATTCATAGATAAAGATGGATGAATGTGTTGTCATTGATATATAATGCATAGATGAAGATGGATAAATGTATTTTCATTATGATGCATAGATGGAATGATGTGTTAATGTATTGATCATTGGATCATGTGGTCATGCATGGAATCAATGACAAAGGGACAATGTCATAGTGATCTGTTGTCCTGGGTCATTCTGGTTGGATTGATCTAAAGATGACTCATTATTGTCTTGTCATGGTTGTTAGTAAGTGAAAATGGATGAAATCCAAAGTGGTCCCCTTATGGTGAAATCACTCATGGGAAGACGCTTTGTAGTTGATTCATCCTAAAAGTATGTTAGAGAATCCAAGCTTAATTTTTGAATAATGAGATAAATATCAGTGAATATTTCAGTGAAACTATCATACATGGATAGTGATTTTAATGAATTTTTTCTTGGCATATTGGTCTAGATATGCTATGTTGCACCTTGGTGACTGTTGTTAACTCCCAAAGTAAAACCGTCTTTTCGGTTGAACTTTGTAGAGGATATCCTAAGCTATTGGTTGCATGCTCAACTAGTTTTCTGTTTTCATAGTTCAATAAAATTC
>JZKD02S1625910.1:489171-499626 GCA_000966675.3 Picea glauca
CATGGGTTATTCCAGTTGGATTAATGTAAAGATGACTCATTATTGTCTTGTCATGGTTGTTAGGAAGTGAAAATTGATGAAATCCAAAGTGGTCCCCTTATGGTGAAATCCCTCACGGGAAGACGCTTTGCAGTTGATTCATCGTACAAGTATGTTAGAGAACCCAAGATTAATTGTGGAATAATGAGATAAATATCAGTGAATGTTTCACTGAAACTATCGTAGATGGATAGTTCTTTTCATTCCATTTCCGTTGGTATGTTGAATGTCACATAACTCCTCACGGTTAGAGAGTTATGGCCATGTGAAGTTGAAGAACCCTCATGAGTCATCTAGAAGCCCCAAAAGGTCAAAGTAGGAAAAGTGTTTACAAAGAAGAATTTATTTAAATAATAAAGTGAAGTGATGAAGTCAAAGAGGATGCAAAATAATTATTTAAATAATAAAGTTAATGGACAAATTACTAATTATAGAAAGTGTTTATAAGTGGGTTAACCCTAAAATTAGGAAAGTGGGTTAAGTGGACAAGTGGCTATGTGGAAAAAGTGGCTAAGTGGGGAAATTTGGTTATGTGGAGTGTTGTTCCTGAGTTTATACTTTAAGGCTGTAAAGTATACCATCAAGGCATATGTAAAGGTAAGGATAATTAAAGGATAAGAATTAAAAGAAAGGTAAAGAAGAATCAATTTCTCAACTGTCTCTGTCTAGCCTCCCGTTGTTCTTGGATGCTGATGTCCCTCTGAATAGAAGCCCATGAACATTCTAATTCAGCCCGATTAGTTGATGTTTGTAGGATAGTATTAAATAGGTTTAAAGAAAATACTGGTTTGATCTTGAAGACCAGGTTCTATGTTGGGTTGTCTGCTATTTGGGACAGTTATGGAGAATAAGAATTTTGCTTAGTTGTGAAAGAATTCGATAAATTGTTACTTTGTTTTAAAAAAAAAAAATGAGAATATCAAAAATAGTTTTAAAATTCATTATAATAACATAAATATAGTTGAGGTCGTTTCCTGGGCTTATAACAATTTGAGAATCGTAAAATAACAAAGACATGTTATTGAAAAATATGAGGCTTTAATCACGAAAGAATCTCATATTGTAATAGGACATAAAGAGGAAAACAAGATTTCTAATGAAGTGTTAAATATTATGGTTCAAATGATCTATAGGTCTTAAAATTACTGATAGCAATTTCAGAGGAAAAGTTGTAAATAATTTGATAACCAAATCAATCTAAATTATAAAAGATATATAAAATACACTTCAAATTGATCATTCATTAGAAAGACATTGAAATAGAAACATAGGAAAATATGGTAAACAAGGTTAAAGAACACATAGCTACAAGTTGGCAGGATTCAGAATCTCGTCTGTATTGTATATCATAGTGGATTGGAAAACTTTCTTACAATCGGCTCTCTCAAAAATCCAAAAGCCTTTTCTTAGTCTTCTCAAAATATATTTATACATGATCATGAAATATTTTCCCATTGGTGATTAACCAACTTCCTAAGACTACGGTTACATGGATGAATCCTGTCAAACCATTTAGATTTCTTTTCTAATTTATAATGATGAAAATATTCAAAAGAGTACTTTTATGTTGGTGTTGATGAACTTCCTTCTTCTGCCTCAAGACACTGAACACATTTTCCCAAAAACTTCACCAAAACTCCGGGAACGTCCGGTATCTCCTTTGCCTCAAATATGAAGAATCTTTTCTATAATTTGAGCAAGAAATCTTCTATTATCCTCCTCATGAACTTAATAGTTTGCAACTTTATATTCGGTATCACCATCTACTTGTCGATTTCAGAGATATTGATTACCGTAATTTTTGGGATTTATACCTTCATTTCCTCCAAATCTTCCTTGAACCTTAGCTTATGCTTGACAATGTTGATCACTCCTAGTAACCTAGGACAGTCATTTTTTCCAATATTCAATGAAGTCTTTTCTAAGAGGTCAAAAATCCCTTGACAATCATCATTGACATCTCTGGTTATTCTTTTATTTCCAGCCAGGTCTGCTTCCCACACTTTAAGTGTTACATCTCCTTTAACCTATTCTGAAATGGATAATTTCTTAATCTTTCTGACCTCATCCTTTGTCGAAAGGGCTACTGCTTTCTGGAAAGTCGTTCTAGTCGCTTTCACTTCTCTTTCTTTCTGGAGAACATTCTCCAAAGATTTGCTTTTTTCCTAAAAGTAATTATGGACAACTTCCAGATTTAAAAATACTTTATGTTGTTCTTTTTCTATTTTCAAATGTATTCCCAATCCTTGAGCCTGGAAAATTTTCAGCTCTACCACTTGATTTGAAATAGTGTAAATTTTATCTCGTAATTTTTTATTTTCTTCTTCCTGTTTTAGGACCTGTGCCTGGGTGACCTGTATTATCTGATTTTCTTCCTCTAAGCTTGTTTTCCTTCTATGAATTTCTTGAATATCTTTTAATCTAGCTTGCTCTAGAATTTTTTTATTCCCCAACTGATATTTCTATCAGTTTCCTTCAATTTACCCTGTAGCTAATCTATCATTTGGTCTTTTTGTTCCAACATGGTTTTCAAATTGCTAATAGAAAATATATTTGTCGATGCTAAAGCTCCCATCATGCCTGCTATCTCTGTAGAAAATTCTCCATCTTTAAGTTTCTTTCCATCTATAATGACCTTATGATTTTTAACCATACCATCTCCTCTTGGATGAATTTCCTATTTTAAGATTTCTCTTCTCTTTTTATTGAAAAAATAATTTGATGAAGGAATCTCATCTCTAGAAATTGGCTCCAAATCACTAACATACAGAACTCCCTTGTGGGGGTTTCCATAAGTTGATTGAAATGGATTCAAGGAAGTAATAGGACTTCCAAGATCTATCGATGTTGTTCCTCGTGTCTTTTCTGGAACATCCTTAGGGATTTCTGGGGATGTTTCTAGCTCCTTTCCCTTCCCTGACTCTGATTCTTTTCTCTGGGAAATTTTTGTGTCTTGTGAAGGTATTTCAATATCCTTTATATTGCCTTTAGTATTTTCTTTGTCCTGTATATTTGTTTCAAATCCCAGGGGAGGCCCTTTATGCTCTGGAGGTGTGGTCGTAGCTTCGCCCTGCAAAATTTTGGGTAAATAGCTTCGCCTATGCCTTTAGAATGACGCGAAACCAATCTGTAAATTAGGTGGCAGGGCCTGTACTCTGTTCAATACCTCTTCATAGGATTTAACCTCTTTGAATACGTCATCACAAACAAATGTTTCATGCTCATAGGATTTTAAATTACAATGCATCAAATGTTTTCTTATTAATTGATAGGGGTCATGCTTTCTGTGTTCAATATCTACCAATTTTACTTCTTCTAGTGATTCGGCCTCTACTTTAGAATGGCCTAGATTCAGTAATGAAAATTTTCCAACATGTACAGGGAAAGTTGGCCATGACTTCTTCTGAGCTGCCTTTAGCTCTAATCCAATGCCACCTTTTACTATCTGGTGGGTGACCTCTCTACACACCAATCTATCCGGTAGGAATTTAGGGAGTGCATGAGGGGGAATAGAACAACCATAAACCCTAATATAAGAAAAATTCTCATCAATAAACCAGTCGGCTATTGCTTTAAGATTTTTTGTGGCTGTATTAGAAATGCGAGGAGGTTCGCATCTAAAAAACATTTTATGCATCGGAATTATAACAAAATGACAAATTTCATAAAATGTGTCCTTATAATTTTCTTCCCAGAGGGAAAAATGATATTCATGAATGGGTTTTGGACAGGATATGTTCCAACTCCAATTCATTAAGGGAAAATGAGTCACATAACAGATTGCATCCATAATGTATGCTGACATGTAAAAAACCACTAATTGTCCCTTTGATTTTGCAACTTTGTAGTTTGAGATTTCTTGTGTTACGTTATCCAATAAAATCTTACTCCAGTTAAAAGCATACCCTTCTGAATATTCTTCCAAAAAGGGCACCCAATCTGCATGAAAATGGTAGGGATCTTTTCTCCCGAAAAGTCTACATAGCATAATGGCTATGTAGACCATGTATTCAAGGATGTTGTAGCATAAACGCCATGGGTATCGGCTCTAAATTTTGATGGACACCTCCACCATTCTTTAATCATAGTAGGATAGGTCCAGTCTACCTTAGTGCATTCTTTCCTCTAAAACTATGCTAAAAAATTGGCATTAAAAGTATGTTTAGGATTTGGCGAGTGTTTATACATTACTTGTATGTGTTCTGGCTTGAATGAGCCGACGATGACTCCTTCATCGTTTAAGATTCTCCTTGTCGGGATATCGACCTTTTCCAGGGCCCAACTGATCATATCATTGTATGCCATGAGCCGAGGGTACACAACGATCTTATGAAGCTCTGATTCAACAATGCCCCGATAGTGAATCTCAGAATCAGGGTGAGCATTCTTGAGTTCACATTCCATAAATTCAGAGATTTGAGTCCATGATTTAATGGAGTCTATAGCGTGTGGCATGGTGTCAGAGATGATATCTCCTTCCTGTGTATCTTCACTCTTATTTGGTGCCTTTTTTGGTGCCATGATTGTATATTAAATGGAAAACCTGTCACAGAAAATGAATGAATGAGCTCAACTGAGTGTTTCTTGCGCTTGATAAAATGAAAACATAGACATTAAAATGCTCTTTTAATTCATTTAAAAGTGATGGGATTGATGCAGCTGACAAGAATTCAAGTCATTTAATGCAGAATATATTTTACTGAGATACGCATTAGTACCACGTATCACCATTGATTCATTATTTAAATGGCCATATTTTAGCGCCTTTGGATTTTTAAAGAAAACTTAGGACATTTTACTCAATCGGAAACCGAAACATGAATGAAACCTTAAAAAACAATTATTATTAATCATGCTTTGGAAAAAGGTTAATTGGTGCTAATCATAGATTAAGACTGAACATTTTGTTTATCGGGATTTTGGGGATCGTGTTGTCGAGAATTATGTCATCGATGAAATCCGATCTCCGAAATCATGAAATTGGGACGTGTTAATGAAGAATTAAACATTTTAGCAAAAAGATTAATTGATATTTAGCGTTTTGGGATTTCGGGGATCATTTTAACAAGAATTATGTCATTGAGAAATCCCTATTTCTGAAGTTGCGAAATCGCGACATATTTAAAAAAAAAAGGACTTAAAATCATATTAATTAACTAAATAATCAAGGTTAAGGACAAAACACAGTTAGTTCAATTTAACACAAATTATGGATCAGGATTTCAGAATTCAGGATTTCGGAGATCATTTTGACAAGAGATGTGTTATCACTGAACTCTAAATCTCGAAATCGTGAAATGATTAACTTAAGCCTTAACTTTTTACGTTAGAGAATTAATTAATTAGCATTTAAACTAACTGTCTTTATTTTGGGAAATCGGGGATTGGGATTTTGCGAATCAATTTGTATTGAAAAATATGTTTTCAGCAAACCTCCAATCCCGAAAACTCTTTAAAGTTAACCTTAAATCCATAAGTTTTAAAGCTTATCATGATCAAAATAATTTTATTGAAAATGCACAGGGATTATTATAATACTTTTAGTTTTTTTTTATTTTTTATTATTCAAATAATTGAGTTCTTCGGGAAATTGGTACCGTGCGTTTGGGAATGATAACTAAACTTGCATTTTATGAAAATATGAAACCCGAAAAAAGGAAAGTTTAGGTCTTAGCGATAAAAAAAAAATTTAAGAATTGTTTCAACATGGAGAAAGTGGACATGTCGGCAAAGTAGCTAAGTGGATGCTTCTAAAGGAATATACTTGAAGAGTATAAATAAGAGAGAAAGGGTATCTTGTCTAAGAATCTTTCTTGAGCATATTAAAGATCTATTCTGGGTGAAAGATTCATTGTAGGTCTTTGTGGACGCATCAAATTTTCCTTAAGTCTGAGATCTTGATGGTGAAAGTTTCAGATGTTCATAAACCCTAGTTTATGAAGGGGTACATGAGATGTAGTGAGCCAGTGTGCATACATATGCGGGTTGTGTTGAGGCCTGATGCATACACACGTGATCTTAAGGAGATAAGAGCGTGTACAATTGGAGAGATTCATGGAGACTTGAGTGAGAACTGGTGCTGGGTTCCTGAAGTCCGAAGAAAATTACAATTCGACATTCTATGGGCTCACACCTATCATAGAATATTTTGGTATGGTTTCATAGTTTTTTTTATGGATACTTTTGTTTATTGTGTGGTGAATACTATTGATTAAGGTTGGTTGTCATTGATGTCAACCCTTGAAGAAATTCTGGTGGAAATAAGGTTTGGGTAATGTACCCAATTTTGATTGATGTAAAGATAATTCATTATTGTCTTGTCATGGTTAATAAGAAGTACAAATGGATGAAATCCATAGTGGTTCCCTTATAGTTAAATCCCTCATAGAAATACGCTTTGTGGATTGATTTATCCTAGAAGTATGGTTAGAAAACCCATTCTTAATTATGGAATAATTAGATGAAGGTCAGTGAATTTTTCAATGAAACTATCCTAGATGGATAGTTCCTGTCATGCAATTTTCGGCTGTATGTGGAACATCACATAAATCCTCACAGTTAGAGAGTTATGACCATGTGAAGTTGGAGGACCCTCATGAGTCATATAGAAGCCCCAAAAAGTTAAAGTGTTTGCAAAATAAATTGTTTAAATAATAAAGTTAATGGAGAACTCCATAAAATAAGGAAAGTGAGATGATACATGAAAGTATAAATAAGAGGCAAGGCTCTCTCATTTTAATCACACATGAATATCATTGAATATCTATTTTTGTGAAAGGTTATTTGGGCAGGTATTATTGATAGAGAAAAATTGCAGCAGAAAAAGTGCGGCAGGAAAAGTGCGGCAGAAAAAGTGCATCATGAAAATTATGGCAGAAAAAAGTGCGACAGAAAAAGTGTGACAGAAAAATCGCGGAAGAAAAATCGTGGGAGAAAAAGTGTGGCAAAAAAAGTGCAACATAAAAATCATGGTAGAAAAATCATGGGAGAAAAAGTGCAGTAGAAAAATCGCAGCAAAAAAATCATGGAAAAAACAGTGCGGCAGAACAAATGCGACAGAAAAATTGTGATAGAAAAATCGTGGTAGAAAAATCACGGCAAAAAAAGTGGAACAAAATTTGTGGTAGAAAAATGCAGTAGAAAAAGTGAGGCAGAAAAATTGCGACATAAAATGTGTGGCAGGAAAATTGTGGAAGAAAGATGGTTGGGGTCTATTTATGAGAGATATGGCACATCTTGTTTGAGGTATGTTTTGTGAGCTAGGTCTTATCTCTTGATACGGTATTGGATGTTCAATATTGCTGCATATATTAGATTTTTTGGGGATACATTTGGTATTTTTTTGTTGGTATTTGGCATATGGGTATTGGTCTTTCGGTTGTGATGTGTTGTTGAAGTTATTGTTTTAGTTTGAGGCTACATGATAGTGAGGTTGTGGCACATGGTTTGATGGAAGGGTTTATGGTATTTGGTTTATGGATGGAGTGATGAATCATTTACGGTTATATTGGTGTATGTATCTGGTATATGGTTGAGGTACATGTTGGGTACATGGTTGAGACAAGTAGTTGATGAGTTTGCACATACATGAGGTTTATAGTTGATGATTTTGGTACATCTTGATGAGTCATAGTTGATGCATAGTTGATGCATGGTACATGTTGTTTCAAGTTATTGTTACAAGTTGTTTGGTGAAAGTTGAATGGTATAGGTTGTTACAGGTTATTGGTATAGGTTGATAGTGACAGGTTGACAATGGTAGTGGTTGATTCAGTGGCAATGACAGATTGTCTACATTTGGAATTTATATTTCATGGCGGTTGGATGGGGAAGGGACAGGTGGTTGTATCCATCTTCCCGTTCTAGCCAGAGAACATAGGGGGTTGTAGCCTCCTTCTGGTTGTATCCATAGAATTGAGGAGTTGGAGCTTCCCTCAGATAGCAGCTTGAAAAACTATGGGGTTGGAGCCTCCTTCTAGTTGTAGCTGGAAAACAAAGGAAGTTGGTGCTTCCAATGAATCTAATTCTTCAAGACATATAAGAAATTTGTTTTTGTGGTTTTCTCTCGCTTTGGATTTCCACGTAAGAACATAAGTGTATTGTGTATGTGTGTGATTGTTCATTTGTTCATTTCTTATTTACTCTGTAACTATTGGATGATAATTCTACATTGATATAACACTTGCATTTTTGGTGAAAAATGATTAGATTGTTCTATTACTGATTCCCCCCCTCTCAATAATCTAACAATTGGAATCAAAGAAGGTTCCTTCAGAAATTAGTTTAACCACTGAAAGGTAGATCATGGAGAGCAACAACATGTATAACAATTGAATACCATAGTTTGATGGAAAAAAGTATGCATTTTGGAGCATAAGGATGAAAACATATATACATGCACATGAATTTGAAATTTGACAATCAATTGTAGATGGATACACTACGCCAGTTGTTCCACCGACAGATGACAAAGCAATATAACTAGTTCAAAATAGCTCCAAAGCCATTAATGCACTTTGGAATGGTCTTAGAGAATCGATATTCACCAAAGTTGCACATTGTAAATCTGCTAAAGAGATTTGGGACAAACTTCAAAATATTTATGAAGGAGATTCAAAAGTCAAAGAAACAAAGCTTCAAACTTACATAGGTTAGTTTGAACAACTAAAGATGAAGGAAGATGAGAATATTGTAGCTTACATTTTACGATTCGATGAAACAATAAATGCAATCATGGGATTGGGGGAAGAAATCAAAGAATCTGTAATTGCTCAAAATGTACTAAGATGTCTTCCTATGAGATTTGACCCTAAGGTATCAACACTAGAAGAAAGAGAATATATGAACTCAATAAACATGGATGAATTGTTGATTAAGGTTGGTTGTCATTGATGTCAACCCTTGAAGAAAGACCTGCAACACAAAGGTTTGGGTAATGGACCCAATATTGTTTTATGTGAATATGACTCATTATTGTCTTGTGATGGTTGATAAGAAGTAAATATGGATGAACTCCAAAGTGGTCCCTTTATGGTGAAAGCCCTCACGAGAAGATGCTTTGCAGAGTAAGAGAACCCATGCTTAATTATGGAATCATGAGATGAAGGATAGTGCATTTTTTAGGTAAAATATCCTAGATGGATAGTTCGTGTCATTCCATTTCTGGTGGTATGTGGAACGTCACATAACTCCTCACGGTTAGAGAGTTATGGCCATGAGAAGTTGGAGACCCCAGGTTTGGGTAGTGGACCAAAGTTTGTTTGATGGATAACGGTATGAGTTATGATATATTTTAAGATAATACTATTATATATGGATATTACATGTCATTCCATTTTTGGTGGCATGTGGAACGTCACATAACTCCTCACGGTTTGATAGTTATGGCCTTACGAAGTTGGAGGACCCTCATATGTCATCTAGAAGCCCCAAAAGGTCAAAGTAGTCAAAGTGGTTTAAGAGATTTTAAAAGGTAACTAATAAAGTGAAGTAATGAGTGTATTATAATTCAAAGTGAATACAAAATAAATTATTTGAATAATAAATTTAATGGAGAAATTAGAATTGGTTTAACCCTAAAATAAAGAAAGTGGGGCCAAGTGACCTAGAAGATGTTTTAAAGGAAGCTACTTGGAGAGTATAAATAAGAGGCAAGGCTATCTCATTTTAATCAAACTTGACCATATTGAATATCTATAGGTGTCTGAGGTAACCAACGATATCTCAGCTGAAGTTATGAGGGAAGGTGAAGAAAAGAAGGCTGAAATGAAAGGAAGGATAAATTCTTTTGATGGTGCTTTTTAAGGTATGCTATTTATAGATCATCTCACCATTTTCTCTATAAAGGTTTTTATATAATGATTCATACCTTGAAATTGATATTCCATTGAGAAAACATATCCAAGTATCCATGGTAAAAAATTCATCTTGTGGGTCATTGTATTTTTTGAGTTACACTCCGTGGAAAATAGGATTTGTGGCTAGTCCTAAAACTAGTCAAAAAAAGGTGTTTCGGGTAAAAACGTCATAACGTCTTCATACCAGATCCAAATTAAGTTTAAAAAAATGTGTTGTTTAAGGTACATTCTCAATATTTTTAGATCAATTCAACAAATATTCCATGTGGGGAACACTCTAGAAGGTCGTTCTCTAGAATAAGACATAATTCCTCAAGGTATGCCATTTTTGCTATAACTCATTTTCTGAGAGGTTCTAAGTAGTGACACCTAGAGAAATTTAATAAAACACATTGAATAACATTGTGTATCAGTTTTAGATATTTATACATTATAGGTACAAATTTATGATTACTTCAAGTTAGGGTTGTTGACTAATCCAAACTAGGCATGTGAGACTAAAGAAAAGTTTGATGAAAATGCTAGTCTCTTGTTGTTGAAGTTAAAGAAGGTTTGAAAG
>JZKD02S1625910.1:527377-546488 GCA_000966675.3 Picea glauca
AGATGCTGAAACACAGAGGAAACCGCCAGGACCGACGATGCTGAAACACAAAGGAAGTCGTTACAGTCAGCGGTCAACAAAGAACTAACCGTCGCTCCTACACAATGCCGACACACTCAAGCGCAATTCACATGGCTGAAACAACCCGCGAATTGCAATGCTGAAACAGCATCAGCAACAATGAGAAGAAGTTGTTACACCAGCTGTAATAGCAATACCTCATTCAACTCCTGTAATAGCATTCTGTTGTGCGAGACTAGGACATCCTATGCTGGTTTAGAAAGTAGATCCGACTAAAGATAGGACTCAGATACACATTGTAATTTATTGTATCGAAGGGGTTCCCTTTTTAAATAAGAGGAAATCATCATTCGAGGGATCGAAGTTTTATGTATTGAAGAAGCTCCAGAGAAGAGGGACATATTCCATTTCCAGATTGTAATATGATATTTTGACAGATGAATAAAAGATTGCTTTGAGTATCCGTCTCTAGCTTTCTCATTTTAGGGGAATCTTGTGAGAAGGGAGGGCCCACCTTCTTCACAAGATTCACCCATTAGTTTTAGAAGTGTGTTAGTACAATCTCTGTTTATGCTTTGATTAACTTTTGTTTACTAAAACATTGCTTTTAATGAATTCCGCTTTGTTGAAACACTACTGACTCTGTCTTAGTTTATTGAATGAAATTCGTAATTCATTTTATTAGAAATCTTGTGTGATGATTTTATGAGGCTAGCCAGAGATTGGGTTAAGGGTTCCTACTCAGAAATGAAGGAATCAAAACATCTTGTCCTCTGTAAATTTCAATTACTTCTGGAAGTGTGCTATCCAGAGATTGGGTTAAGGGTTCCTGCTCAGAAAGGAAGGAATCAAGACATCATGTTCTCTGTAGATTTCCATTATTCCTGCAAGTGTGCTAGCCAGAGACTGGGTTAAGGGTCCCTGCTCAGAAAGGAAGGGATCAAACTATCCTGTTCTCTGTAAATCTCAATTTCACAAGTGTGCTAAACAAAAATAGGGCTTAAGGTTCCTTCTTAGAAAGAAAGGAACTAGATGGCCTTGTTCTCTGCTAGATAGAGTTAACTTTTCTGCATTACTATTTTCATGAAAGAGTGTTAGTACTGAAGTCTCTGTTTGAGAGTAAGGGTCCTGTTCTCTGGTTGCAGAAAAGTTGTTCTTTTCTATTGCAAGTGTTATTTTAATGTAATCCAGGATTCTTAGATTAATCTTTAAGATCTGCAATAGGGAGGTTTCTTTCCTGTGATTTAATTCATAACTTCAGTTCATTTAAAGAAAGTGTGATTAGTATAAGTGTCTTTACTACAACTCTAAGTTGCTTTTGGAATTGAGCATATATAGTGCGTGGTTATCTTTGAAATAAAAAGACTTGCCTGGGTTGACAATTTATGTATCACTTGATTGTTTGAATCAATTAAGAAATTATAGTGACCAACACCTATCAATCTCTGAGTCTTCAAGATATCCTGATAGACCCCCTGGGTCCAGAAGCCTTTTCAAATTTTCTTTCATTTTCCAAAAATTTGACTAGTTTCAGAGGTTCTCACACTGCACTTCATTACAACCTGTGAGAATATATAGAGTCCGCACTCTACCTTTAGGTTCAGTGAGAGGTTCTCGCACTCTTCTAAAGAGCCACCTGCGAGAATCCCTGATTCTCGCACTGTGTAGTATTCCCAGCCTGCGAACTCATTTTTTCAAAAAATTGGATTTGAGTTTTGGCATCTTCAACTTCCCAGATCAATATAGGTGCCTCATAAGAGTTTCTTGGACCATTGATTGATGTATTTCTTGTCTTCATTTGCATGCATGAACAGTCTTAGGATTTCAAGGCTCTTCTTGTCATTTTTGTCTTGACTTTCGTTTCCTGACTTTTCTTGGCAAAACCATACTCTATGATTTCAAAATATGAGTGTGTTTGGTTATTTAAGAACCGGTGATCAGTTGAAAGTTGAGTTTCTTGGTCTTTATCATTTGCTTATTGTTTGAAAGATCATTTTTCTTATGCGATTGAAAAGACTATATTGGTTTTCTTTTTATTTTTATTTTCATTGAAAGAGTTGATTGGGTTTTTATCATTGATTGTTCATTGATTTTTGATTTTCTGTACTCTCACTATCATAGTGTGGGTCCTTTTTGAAAAGTGAACAAAAATTTTTCTTTCAAAAATCATTTTCATCTTCGAAAACGTTGAAAATCGATTGTTGAAGTTATTGAAAAAGACACAATAGAGAATTGTTGTTGATATGTGATTTGTTGCATTTGCATTTTAAAGGAAATTGTATTGTAGTTCAAGGTTGATCTAGAAACTTTCTCTCTCTCCCATACATAGGATTCATTGAATGTAAAGTGATCTATTTCATTCTCATCCATGCATTGTTGGTTCAGATTTATACAACATAAGTTTCATCTCCATTTCTTTTGAGTAAACAACAGCTCTTAATAACACTGCACAACTGTAAAATTTATCTAGTAACTCTTTTCTAGGGCTTTATTATACCAACATTTAGCTAGGCTAGCACTTTGGACTAGGAAGAGAGATACACTCTCCAAAAGCACAAAACACAAAATAAGATCTTGTGCTAGGGAGCGTTAAATTCCATTTGCAACATCTTGTCCTGGGAAGCCCTTCTCACACAAGGGTCAAGCACGAGGTCGCATTGATATTGGCAGAGTTACTCACCCTTCTTTTTTGATATCACTGTAGATATTGCATGTATTACGGGGATCACTCGGAGGTATACCCACAATGATGAGTGGAATCCTTTTGAGTTGATTTTAGGCTAGATACCCTGCCCTTGCGTGTGGATCGGACTATCGACTGTTCCCCTAGGCTTTATTGTTGTTGGTTGTGACCTTAGTGGCCTATCTTTGTAGGCTCTTACCCAGGGTGAATGTGAAGGGGAAAGTCTTCACGGCACCTGGAATTGACGTTGACGAAACTCACTCGAGCTCCTTGGAGGGTATACCCATGATTATGTGTGGGATCTTGCACCAGGGTGTAAGTCCATTAAGAATATTTTCAGCGTCACTTTTCCACCTAGCCCAGCCCCTTCTCGTCTCGTTGTTGCGACGTTGAATTTCATCACCAACTAGTGGCTTAGAAATTAGAAGGTCTTGTTTGTTTGGTGTTGATTCCTAGATTTTTGTTTACTAGCGCATGTTGTTTGTTTCTCGAAGTTGACCATAGGATTTTCTTCGTGAAGTTTGTTTCCCATTTACAATAGATCCTCCATGTCATTCACGTAGAATGCAGAGTTTATTTCCAGAGCATCTGGAAGGTTCTCAACCCTTTCCCACCAACACACCTGGAGGATCTCCTCGACAGAGTGAAGTCCCAGTCGTCACCACACCACAAGTGGAATGAACTAACTTTCTAGAACACTTTCGAATTACTAATACTTGAGAGTACTTTTGGCTTCACCTTGATTCTGAGCGACCATTTATGCAACTGCATTCTTCCAGAGAACTAGTTGTTACATATTCTGGATCACTAGTTGGACCCTTTCCCAGTATATAAGGCCAAGATCTTTTTTGGTCTACAGGTGTTTTTCGACGAGACCTTTTTAGTCAAGGTTCCCCTGTGATTTCTGAAATCAATCCACCTGTGATTTCCAAAATCTCTAGTCCAGAAATAGTACCATTGACTACCACTTATCACTTTATTGTCCCTACCAAAATGGCCCATCTTACAACTACTACGAGTGTTCCAACCGGGTTTCCTACGGTTAGTCTTGCTCCCATCAACACACCGTGAACACCCAACGTCACTCTGACACTACCACCTGGATACCGTGCATTGAATGCTTCCATTCCTACTCCTGGGCAAACTCCATCCGGCACTCCTAGTGGTCCTTCTTCTTTTGGGCACTTTCTTCTCGGTTCTGTTCCAACACTCCCTCAATTTCCTTTTTGAGGACCTTCTTCGTCTTCTACTGGAAATCCTAATCCTAGTGGTACTATTTCATCATTCACTCCAAATTACCAGATTCCAATTGATGGACACTCTCATCAAGGTAGTATAACGCAACCCCCTCTCAGTTGAAAAATTCCAATTGGAACATTTCCCTCAATTGGCACACCACTTTCAATGGGAGGGGACACCCCACCTTATGGGAAAAACATACCTCCATCCTTGGCCCAGTATTGGAATCAGTTGATCCAAAATCCTCCTCAATCGACTGGGGGGCAGCAGTTCCCAGCTGCGTCCATAACACCCCCTAGTCTGGGCCAACCATATCCAGGTTCGTTCAATCCCATTTGGGGGGAGAATGCTCAAACTCAAGCACCTATTTCAGGGTATACTCCTATGAGCTACTATCCTCTCCAACCACCACTGAATATTCCTAGGTCTTCACTTTATATGAAGATTGGTTATCATCCTACTGGTTTGTCGACAGGGATTCCTCCCCAAAGCCACCAGTATCTGCAGGTGAATCGACATTTACCTTTTCTCTCCACTTTGGATTTTCTGGATTTGTCAAGGATTTTAAATGATCTTATTCGTCACTCTCCCCATTGGCCTGTTATACTAGCCAAGATCCCATCAGACATTCCTAAATTCGACGACAAAGAGGGAGAGAATCCAAACAATCACGTTATGACTTTTCACCTATGGTGTTCATCCAACTCGTTGATGGATGACTCTATTCGTTTATGTCTTTTCCAAAGAACCCTTACCGGTTCTACTGTGAAGTGGTATATTGAATTTCCATGAGGTTTCTTCTCTGACTTAAACACCTTATCTATGGCTTTCCTTATGCATTACCAGTTGCCAATCCGTTATGACACGGGAACCGAGATTTTGACTTCCTTCAAACAGACTAAAGGCACTCATATATATGATCACATCCATGAGTGGAGAAGGAGACGACGTCTCATTAAACTTGAGCTCCCCGATCAGTTACTGGAAGAATGGTTTACAAAATCATTTGTGAACGAAATCGCTAAGGACATTTCCATGGGTGGAGTAGTCACAAAAGAGCAGGCTATAAGTCGTGGTCAATATCTTGACCTCATTTATTCACAAACGGGAACCCTTTACGATTTATTACCTGACTTACCTCATTCGAATCCTTCCAGCAGATCAACTACTCCAGTTGCCTCGCATGAATTTGACGGTGTGATTGGTACTTCCCAAGCCCAATCACATTCTGCTTCAAGCACAAACCCTAAATATTCTTCTTCTAATGTTCAAAATTCTACATCTCCTGCCACTCCCACCAGCAAGAATTTTGAGGTAAATTCCATTCAATCTACTCCAGCCGGTAAAAACAAATCTAAAAAGAGGAGAGGTAAGAATAAGGAGGGAAAAAATAATTCTCAAGAAGAGCAAACCAAAACTACCCTTGTTGATGATCGGGATAAGCGCAAACCATGATACCCTTTCCTTATCTGTGGTGATGATCACTACACAAAGGATTGTCCATGACGTGCCGAGGTCACTAAGTTCCTTCAAGGAGCTCTGAAACCACCTGCACTGGCCGTTTTGTCCCAACCCTTCCCTTCTCAACAACAGGATTAGTTGGTCATCCATGACCAACCTTCATCTTCTACCACCTCCTATGTTTTGATGTGTACTGGTGATTCTAAGCAGAACAATGTTGCACTCACTACTCGAGCCAAATATTATTCTCCCTCTAAGGAGAAGGTTGACGATTTACCCCCTTCTTTGGTACAACCCTCTCCTACGACTCGACATACCAACGATCCTCTTCATCTCAAATGACTGAGCCTTGACACAGTTCTGCGACCCCCCTAAAGTGCATCATTCGAAAATCAGCTTTCAATCCTCATGGTCATGCGGCCCAGAACTATAGCATTGTTGAAGATCTGGCCCAAGCACTCTCTGCGATGTCAGCCCTTGAAGTCCTTCAAACTTGTCTTGCACAACGGAAGGCACTGTTGAAAGCTATCAATGGAATTGAACCGACGAACACGAATTTAATAATCTTTGACTTGGAAGATCACATTCCAAGGTTACTCCCTCAACTTGCGTTCCAGATACAAGTGGTTGTCTCTGACAAAAATATTTTCTGAACTTTTATCGACGAGGGTGCCTCGACGTGTGTTATGTCTCTTGCTTGTTGGAAAGCCATTAGCTCTCCTTCTTTGAATGAATCCCATAACACACTTAAAGCCTTCCATGGCTCTGGTTTTAATCCCTACGGTATTCTTCCTTCGTTGCCCATCATGTTAGAAGGAAAAATGGTCCAAGTCGAAGTGGAAGTCTTTGACACTCCTCTTGATTATAATCTTATACTTGGCCGCAGCTGGATCGATTCCATGCGTGCAGTTGTGTCAACCCTTTTCCATGTGTTACGTTTCCCACACAAAGGTAAGGTTGTCACCGTCGATCAACTAGCCTTCTTCAATTTCGATACACAAAGTGGCAATGTAACGTTTATCACTAAAACCCCATCAGGTTATGAGAATGTCGGTGTAGGCCTTCTCAAGGATTCTTTGTTAATGGGTGCTTTCCCCATTCCATCGGCCGATGTTCCACGCTCATCTGTTGCTTCCATCAACACAATCTCCACTTTTCCTCATGAACTTCCTGCGTCTCATGACCCCTGGATAGTCCATGACCCTAGAGATCATCTTCATTTCGACGAAAAAATGTCGTTAAGTCTAGTGGAATCCGCCTATCAGGCCATTCAATCGACAACACCTTCTACTCCCTCTCTCGATGAGTTGTCTCCCAATCCTTTTCGTGTTATTTTTCCCACTGACGAGATGATCATGTACGTCATGGAGGAAACCCCTTGGGATGATGGGCATCATCATTCCATCCTCTTTCTGGAGAAACATACTCTTGAGAACTACCAACAGATTTTGACCCCATCGACTATTGTCATCATCTCGACCGTTCCCGAGTCTGCACACGATGTGTTTTCTCAAGGGAACTTAAGGAATATCTCACCCACTATTCCCATTGACATATCTGTGAAACCTAGAATTGTCGAAAATGTCCATATTGGAGCTTCGTGTTCCCCTAACGAAATAGTCACCTATACGTCCCTGTTCAAAGAATTTCATGACATCTTCACCTGGAGTTACGAAGAAATGTTGGGTATTGACCCTGAGATTGTGATACATGAGATAAAGACATATCCTGACGCTAAACGCGTCCAGCAATGCCTTCATCCAGTTCACCCACATAAAGCGGCTGCTATAAAACTCGAGGTTGAGAAACTTCTACAAGCCAACTTTATTTATCCAGTGGCTCTCACAGACTGGGTTTCCAATCTTGTCCCGATTGACAAGAAACAAGGCATGATTCATGTATGCGTTGATTATAGGGATATTAACAAATCTTGTCCAAAAGACAACTTTCCTACCCCATTCGTTGATCAGAATGTCGATGACTATGCCGGAAGTGAAATCTTCTCTCTCATGGATGGTTTCTCCGGATATAGTCAAATCAACATTGTTCCCGAGGATCAACATAAGACTTCTTTTATTTGTCCTTGGGGTACCTTTTCCTATCGGAAACTTCCTTTTGGTATCAAGAATGTTGGCGCTACTTTTCAATGCACTATGTCTTATGCCTTTCATGATATCAAGCATTTCGTTCAACCCTATTTGGATGATTTACCCGCTCATTCAATGCATAGAGTCGATCATCCAACCCACCTCCAAGCCATTTTCGTTTGTTGTCGGTTCTACCGTATATGTTTGAATCCTCACAAGTGCATTTTCTGTGTGGAATCTGACCATATTCTAGGTTTCATCGTTTCACGTCAAGGGATCTGGGTGGATCCTTTAAAGGTTGAGGCGATTCTTAATCTCCCTCCTCCTTCTACACTTCACCAGTTGCAAAGTTTGCAAGGGAAAGAAAAGTTTCTTCATCATTTTATCCCAAATTACGCCAAGATAACTCGTGGATTTACATGACTATTAAAGAAATATTCAGAGTTTGTCTGGGATACCATTTCCAAAAACACTTTTGAGGCTTTGAAATTGTCCCTAACACGTGCTCCACTTCTTTTTCTTCCCGATTATAGTCGTGATTATTTCCTTTATCTTGTTGCCTTAGAGTACACTATTGGTATGGTTCTCATTCAAGAGGATGATGTTCACGACGAACATGTTATTTACTACTTGAGTCGAAGTCTCATGCTGACTAAAATCAAGTATCAACATGTCGAGAAACTACCGTTGGTTGTCGTCCAAGCCATCCAATGCTTCCGGCACTATATCCTCTCATGCAAGACTACGATGATTTCTCAACATATTCCTAGATGTCTAAATACATTAACAGATGCATTGGCTAATTATGTATTGGATAGACATTTGAATCATTTATAAATCAATCACATCAATATTCACACAATATAAGGTAAGCCGGTAGAAGCCGTCTGTATATATAACGATCAAAAGAGGTTTTTTTTTTACAAAAAGTTTGTCTCAAGACCAAAATGTCAAAATCTGAAGCTTATAGCTTCTACAAAGTGACGTCATGGATGACGTTCATGGTAACACACGACTTCCCAAGCAACCCTACGGAGCAGTCGACTCATGGACCTTGACACTTTTACAGTATGATGTTGATCGCGTCGTGGAACCTCTTCCAGAGACATGTCTGGAATATTTGCAATCAAGCCCTCCAAATTTTGTTCCACCACTTGATAATCCTCAGCATATTGTGGCGCTGCCGCTACCTCTCCTCACCGTTGAATGGGAGATGTACCAGGAGGTCTGTAAGGTCCAACATCTGTGAAATCAACAACGATTTTGTATTAGTCTTTGGACGAACATATAAAAAAAAAACATTTGAATATGATAAAATTCACAAAAAACATTTAAAAAGAAAAATGTGTGTACTTCTTACCAAGGTCCCCCCACTGAGCATTCTTTGACAGTACTAAATCTATATCTCCTTGGAAATCCAACCTGGCATAAGCATAGTCGTCAACCATCAACAGCTGTGGTTGAAGCCAGTCAAAGAGAGTATAATCATACTTGATGATCGGTCCAACCACGTGCCAGTCCATAAGCTGACACCATCTCAGCATCCTTGGATCCCTGGGAGCTGGTATATTCCACTCAACCTGTAGCCTCAGTAATGGGACCCTTTCAAGAAAGAAAGACAGCAACAAAGATCCGTACCCAAATTTCTTTAGGTTGCCTCGTCTGCATTTGGTCAACTGTCTTTTTACGCTGCGAAGCATTGTATCTGCCTAGTTGAACACCCGAGGTTTAGTACACTCAATAGCATACTGGAAGTAAGTCTGTAATGTCATGTGAGGAGAATAACTTCTGGCGATCTGAGCTATGGTGAATAGGATAGTACAGAGGGTCAAATCTCACACCCCCCAAATGGCTACTTTTCCTTTCTTTCTCTCTGCCTCGGGAACACAGTGTAAATGATAGTACTCACTCATGGGCAACCCACCGCCTTTGCTACTAGTCAGGCTCACATAGTACCCCCGATGGGACAATCCAGTCAAAAAGTAAATGTCCTCAATGTCTAAGGACAGTGTGTGGAACCCCACATGAAATACCTGTTGATCAGGGTCCCACATATGCACCATGTACTCTAACAACCTGACTTGGGCCCTCATGCCCGGGATACGAAAGTGCTTCAGGAGGCCACAATTTCTCAAAGAAGCAATAGTAGGTGGATGATTTTCGACAATTGCATTGTCTTCTTCATGCTCCCTTTCACGCCATTCAAGAACCATTTTGATGGCCAATTATCTGCATAAGGAGCACAACAAGAAGATTAACAACTTTTTTCATGAATTCATTCTCTTTCATTGAGTAAAATATTAAAAAAAATTTGAGCTTTGCGGTTCTCGCAGGTTCCCTTTGGGCATAGTGCGAGAACCTCGCAGGCTGCCTTAGGCTCACCTGTGAGAATGCCCCATTCTCGCAGGTCCCGTGTAGCCCACCTGCAAGAATGGCAGCGTGCAAGTAGAGCTTGCAAAATCAACCCAAAAATCAATTTTGCAAAATTAAACCATGAAAGTGTTCAGGACAAAGAACCTACCTCACTGTCATTGACGGCTCGCTAAATGGACACTCGTAACTCCCGCAATCTGACGCCGAACTTTGAGGGTAAAAGAGGGGTTTTTGAGCTCAAATAGTGGAAAGGTAAAAATGATGTGGTAAAAGAGTATTTACTCATTTTTATTTACTTTTACTAGTTCATTTGGTTTTTTATGATTATTTATCTATTAAACCCTAAATCCTAATGCCCTTTTTGAGTGTAACTTTTGTAGGTGTAACAACTTTGATGATCAAATACAGGGATACGGACATGTTTTTCTTTGTCATTGCGTGTTTTGATTATTTTTTATGGTCCT
Source organism: Picea glauca (assembly GCA_000966675.3). Lineage (NCBI taxonomy): Eukaryota > Viridiplantae > Streptophyta > Pinopsida > Pinales > Pinaceae > Picea > Picea glauca. Next base: position 537,706 of record JZKD02S1625910.1, read on the forward strand.
TGTATAAAACCTCGAGCATGGTCTTTTTCTGTTCTTGTGCTCGAAAATACATGAGAACGTGATCGATCATAGTTTTATCACTTTGCGGGCTCAACAAGATTATATGAAAAAGGAACCCCCTAGAGTCCTCTTTAAGCTCTTTTCAGACTCTCTAAACATGAAAAGATAGCTGAGCGACCTTGCTATTTTCACGCTCGATAAAGTATCTGAAATAAGCATCTGGTGAGCGATAGTTTATCTCTTTTTCGGTCTCATCCAGACTATTTTACAAAAAAGAAACTGAGAGAGTTCTCTTTTAAGTGTTTTTCCAGACTCTATAATCATGAAAAACATTCAAGTTTTCTATCTCTGGACTCGTTAAACAAACATTGAAAGACCCGTAATGGGACCGAACCACTCCTTCTCAGGGTTCGTTAAAAAAACTCTAAGGGACTCATCTGAAGGATGATCTTACATCAACAAGCATATGTTATCCTCCTCAAGCTTGTATAAAAATAAAAAGGTACTCGCCAGAAATGGTGGGGGGAAATTTGGGAAAGGGATATGTTTTCATCTTCGTATTGATTGGCAGTAAGTGTTGCTCTTGAACATGACACCCCCTATTCATCACATTTGAAGCCAGTTTGGGAAATCCATTTGTCTCTCATTCGATTTGCTACAAGTTCATTCCCTATGCCGTCTTTGAGTCAATGCTACCAAATCATTGGTTGTGTCATTCGTATGTTCAAGAGAAGTCCATTTGAAACCTATATTGAGTCGGCCATCTACAATTGTTCATTCTCTCCATGTCAGCCTTCTCTTTGTCCAGTTCAATTTACATCATACTCTGTTTCACCTTCAAAATCTATTACTCATTTCGTTTCATTGATGGGGGATACATCAAGGCCCTCCTGTGATGAGTTTTGTTCCGTCGACTTCAGCTCATTATCCAGAATCAAGACTTAGAAATTATTTGGTACCTTGGATCTTACATGCCTTAATGGTAGGTTTCCTCGCTTTCGACAGTGGTTTTACATCATTGACCCTTGATCGAAATATTCCATTGGATGTTTGACTTCAACTCATTCATTCACACTCGATGGATTGTAATAGGGTACCTTGGGAGTCATTGACATCAATGGTGATTTCTCTCGCACTTGTTAACGGTTTTATCAATGACCGATAATCAAGTGGTTTCTGTCATGTTTGACTTCAACACATGTAATCACATAGTTAGATTCATACTTTGGGCAACAGGATTGAAGACCCTAGATATCGTCTCTTTTGTCCAGGTTGAAATGGAGTATGTATAATTTGCGACACATAGATCCACTGTGTATGTCTCGTGGCAATGTCGTCTTAATTTGAAATTTATCGCATAGATCCACAGTGTATTCCTGGTGGCTATACTATATTTTGATGGCATGGATCCACAGTGTATGATTGGTGGCCATGACCCATGTCTACAATTTCATCAGTCTGTGATCTGAGTATGGGAATGCCTACTTCAGAATTAATAAATATGATATTTTGTAGATGCTTGGTTGTTCGCAGGTCTCTGATTAGGTGTGCTCCTGGTTTCCGATACACACATGCAACTTACAAAGTCTTTTGGCTGTTACTGATTCAAACCTCATACTTTGGGGGGCATTCTATTACCCATGATTTTGGTCATCATGATGATGTATTGATGATGATGTACTCAGGCTCTTCATAAGAACTTTCTCTTGAGAAAAGTTACTTTCATCTCTTCCTAGAAAACTCATTTTTAAAGAAGGTTTGCAGAATGCTAATACATTTGGGTGTGAGAATGACTGATTCTCGCAGGCTTCCTTAAGCCAGGGTGCGAACTTCTCGCACTGCATTGAATAGATAGGGTGCGAACTCTTCCTAAAGCATGGAAAAGATGAATTCTTGATGTTTCTAGAAGGGAATCTTCTAGAAGGATGGGTTGGCATTCGAATGGTTATCCTTGTACTGGATTCCCAGATATTGTGGGATCATTATTATCCAAGTAACTATCTTATTCTCTCCTATATGTTGAGATAATTTTCATGGAAAAGGTTAAACAATATTCATTGGAGAATTGGTGAAAGAATTGTGTGAAGGACTTAGCTTGAATAGCAACTTGGAGACTCTAGCAAGTCTACCAAGAGGATTTAATCTTCTTCATACAAGGATTGAGCAAGTGTGTGTGTCGGAGCTAAGAGACATCAAAAGAAATCTTGCGAAATCAAGGCTATCAGGTTGTAATCTTTACTTTCCATCAATATGATACAATGGCATGTCCCTCATAAAGCTAATATCACTTTATTGTGTAATTCCTTGATCATACACATAGGTTGATTGTTGAATATATTTTGCTATCTTCACTTTGGTTGGTTTGTGTTGTCTTGGTATGGACCTCACGAGATCACCAGGGTGACACAGGAGCAACAAAGACCCTAGGAAGCGATATAAAGGTATGTTACTTGTTCCTTCCTACTAGTTGATTCAATGGTCGAAACTTAGGGAAAGAGTCATGTCCTGTCCTATTTCATTCTAGATCCACGTGGATCTAGGGAGATCTTTTAGTTTTCACACCTACCGATTATTCTGATAACAAGTTGAAGGACAAAATAAGAGGAGCCCAGGATCAGGTTCGAGGAGTGGTGGCCAGTCTCATCTTTTGTAAGTTGACTCATTCTAAGTAATAAGGAGAATGATTTTCCTGTCCCAATTCATGAAATTTTTATGGTTTGATTAGTTTATGTTTGATTTCTAACATGTTAGTATATAAGTAGTATGCATGCATAGTTGTTTCTCATCTTGAATGCAGGTCAACTTTGGAAGGAGTATTGTGAACAAGTAATCGAGCACAACGGAGGATCAACATCAAATGCCGGTAACGAGGTAGGTTGATATTTCCATGCATTTACTAAGAAAAGGTGATTTAAATCTAGGGATGAAGGTAGAAAGTAATTTCTATTCGGTCATATCTGCATGCAAAGTTTAAACTCTATATGCTAGTTCGTAGGTTGTTTTTCCCCAACAATAGAATTGGCGACCATACCGGGCTTACCAAACATCTGTTAAGACTATGACCGGTTTCTCACCTTTTCAACTCGTTTACAAGTTGGAGGCAGTCTTTCCCATCAAATGTCAGATCCCATATCTAAAATTGGCAGTACAGTTATTTCCAGACACTTCTCCTCTTGAAGAACGGTTAGTACATCTTGAGCAGCTCAATGAGCAGCGTCGTGATGCGGCCCTAGCCAACGAGGCTCATAAACATAAGTTCAAGTGTCAGTATGATAGGTCGGTTCATCCTCAGATTTTCTCTGAAGGTGATCTTGTCCTGGTCTATGACCAAGATAAGGACCCTTTAGGGGCAAGAAAATTCAAACCCATGTGGTTCAGACCCTTCATCATAAAAGAGGTATTAAAAAAGGGAGCTTATCGTCTGGTTGATTTTGAAGGGAATTCTTTGGTGGATCCTAGAAATGGGATCTACCTCAAGAAGTATTACTCATAGGCAGATTATTGTGGGTAACTTTTTGTAACATATGTATAGTCTTTGTACTATTACTTTTTAGTTTCTTTTGAGTGTTATGGACATGTCATTGATGTTATATTTTGTCAATATGACAGATGTCAAGTGATTCTGAGGTGTTTGTTGGGTATGCAGATGGTGCTAGTCGGCACACTCGGAGGCTTGCCTCCGCATCTTGGGTAATATTTACACCTCAGGGCCAGTTGTTATCTTCCAGAGGTATATGCTTAGGTGACACCACAAATAATTTCGCCGAGTATAGTGTAGTTATTGAGTTGCTTTGTGACACCTTATCATTGGGTATCTCTCATCTCTGGGTCTATCTCGATGCTCAACTGGTTGTGTCATAGCTAAACAGAGTATATCGGGTTCATGATCCAACTTTACACCGACGATTCCTTAGGGTGCGTCTCTTAGAATGAAACTTTTATTATATTACATATTTTCATGTTCCTAGGAGATTAAAGCAAATTACAGATACTCTAACTAATCAAATTTTAGATTGACATCTTGCACACATATGAAAGAACATTGACATAAGCATGTAAATACATTTTTACACACGTGATCCATAAGACACAAAAGATAAAAAAATATATATAGAACATCATAAAACAACCAGAGTACATAGATGGATGTAAGCGCCTAAAAAATGGGACTAATAATGAGTCACAGGGCTTATGCCCTCAAAAAATATATACAAGTAAGTACTCGTGGCACGTAAAAAGTCTAGATCGGTTCAGGGCCTATGGGCCCTATTATAATAGTCCATAGCATGGGCTAAATGCCTAAACAATCGGACCCACGTCCGAGGTTCCCCCACCACATGAGGCTGCATGGATGGTGGCAGGTCCTCTATCTCTACCATCGGGACTGTGCGAGTGAGTGCAGTGAAGTTCCGCTCAACTCATCTAAGGACCCTCTCAGCCTCCCCAGCTAGGAGGTTCCCTGCTACTGCTTCTCCCTCGATGGCGGTAGCTACAGCTTCTGGCCGAGGACGATGTTTGTTTCATGCATAATCGACAGGTCACATGGGTCCCACATCTGCATGCAACAAAACTTTACCCATCAAATACTTTGGCATATAAAAAAAATGATATATATAACAAAAATGACATAAAAATTACATATACAAAAAAAAAAAATCTACAAAGGTGGAGACTTACCCATCTCCCCTCGCTCCTCACTAGGAGGCATGGGTATCTCAGGATCTCTAGAAAAATCTATCCCTGCATATGGGTAATCCTTGATCACAGGGATCTGCCGTGATAGCCATGCAAAGAATTCATCATCGAAGGACTCATTGGTCCTTCCACCACCCTGTCGCGGTAGTAATACTGCGGTTGCACCCTTTTTGTCACCTTGGTGAGAAAATAAGAGGTGCTTACATGCCCAGTTGGGTCTTTTTGAGCATGACAACTATAGAAGAAAGAGTTAGAGAAAGAAAAACAAAACTATAAGAAAGAATTAAGCTAATACAAACTAAAATAATAAGCATATGGGTGTAGAGATAAAAAACACAAAAAGACCAATATCACCAATGTTTTTAGGCTGATCTATTGATGAAATCAAAGAACAATGAAGAAAGGGGACTATGAGTCCCTTCTTCCTCCAAAGGAAGGCTCTTGGACCCTCACAAACTTGCTCTCCTTACGCCAATAAAAATAAAAATGGTGATGAAAGAACTCCTAGCACATCCACTCAATGGAGAGGTGGATTGCTCAATGAAATGATGCCAATGTGTCTTTGTCAAGGATGGAGTCCTTAAAACAATCTAGGCAGCATAACATTACATGAAGTTCCTTGAGTAAATGAGGTGCATTCATGGCTTTTTATAGCATTGCATTGGGTTATTTTGTAACTCCTTTGTAGTGTGAAAAGAGGCTCTTTGGGGCATTATTAGGTCTTTGACCAGCCTACCATTCAAATTCAACTCAGATTTGAGGGTCAAATCGGCTTGGGAGCTGATCCATAAGTGGTTGGGAGGCTGAACATTTCAATAAATGCGTCGTTTAGCAGGTGCGTGGATTTTTGTTCTAACAGCCGCTCATCGTGCGCGTATGTGCGCATGCAACGTTCCTATTCCGCGCATGTGCGCGCGTGCCCAACTTCTGTAAAGAGATCTTCAATTTTATACTTCTTTGTATAGTTTTTTTCCCCTTTTGAATGTTGTGGTATTAATTCAAGTCCATGAATGACTTCATTACTGTTTTGACGATGCTGAGTTCTTGTCGTCATGTGCGGAAGAAATTTCAGTGATAACAGATGCCCCCTGATGGATGAGGTTAGGAGCATACGTATAGCCAAAATCCATCAATGTTTCTTCTACTAAAAATGTTGTTGTAAGATAGAGAAATAGTGGGATCGTTCAGAGAAATCCTTTGGAGGAGAAAGGAATCGGTAGGACCTGACCTTCCATAAGGTGCGTAAAATATACAATTGTGTACAAAAGAGGTGGGAATGCCCCATGCTTGTGTTATGTAACCCTGGAAAAAGATGACTGAAGTGTTGGTGTAGACAACTACAATGCCTTCAGGGGTGGTAGATGATAAAGGCAGAAGACAATTCTGCAAAGGAACATACTCTGAATCATAGGCAATGATCGCGGTAATAAGTAGAAACAATGATGTGGGCATTGATAGCCCAACCAAGTTAAGAGGTCTTCGGCAAATAATAGAAAAAAACTGCAATAGTCGCAAAGTAAGATCCACCATAACATGAGAAAGTGTTGGCGTAGAATGTTGTGGGGGCCAACAATAGTAGGGATAAATGGTGTTTACCCCTATGTCATCTGAGATCTCTCATAAAATAGAAAATGAGAATCAAGATACTGTCGCCCTTCTGGAAAATTGTGTTGATGTCGACAAAAGGGGAACACGACTCCTAGAAGAAAAGGGCTTCGTGGAATCTACTGAGGTGAGGAAGTGGCAGAGGTACATGGACGAAGTCAAAAAGTGGGAAGACTCAAGACTGCCCTTGGTTGAAAGATGTATGATATAAAGAGTGGTTGCAACCGTGTGACAAGGCTGAGCGTCAGGGGGATGACAAGACCGATGATAAGTTGTGCGAGGGGCGGGATAAGGTGAACAAATTCACAGGGTAGAGGTAAATGACCTATGGAGTACTCTGAAGATATGGAAAATGGCGGCAAGGGTAGATGATAAGTAATGATCCAACCAAGGGTGACATGGGTTACGTGTGGCCAAAAGGAAGCAAGTCGCCAACGGGGACGACAAAAGAAAATGTAATGACTGGAAATAAAGGCGTTTGTACAATAAATAATGAATAATTGGGGAGAAATGTACAAATACAGAAACAGGTGCCCCAGTGATATGATTGGCCCTTGAAGGGCATAATGTGCTTGGGAGACTAATGAAGGGTGGGGGCCCCATTGGTGAGTTTCTGTATGAGGTAGGTGAAATGAATATAGGTTCACAGATGGGCAAATTGATGGTGGATGAAATGAAGGGTTCACGATACTGCGGAGGTGCAGGTAAGAGATAATCTGGGAGTCCCATCCCTAAAGGGTAATGAAGAGCAGTATGAGTGTCAAAAGTGCCAAAAGGTGCTATGAATGGGACAACTCATGTGGGTAAGAAAGCTACCGGGTAACAGTACCGAAGATGCAAATGGAGGTGTGGGTATTGAAGAGCCGGGAATGAGGATCCTAAAGGCCAATATCAGAGGGTGTGACTCGAAATGTAAATGCAATACAGCGGGAGAGACTACATGCCAGTGCTAAGTATATACCTAAAAGGGTGATGTCGATGAATGATGGGAAAGTACCTGCAGACATAACAACCAAATACCCATGGTGAACAACATCTGAAGAGAATCAAATATATGAGCATGTATTAGCTAAATGTGACAATGTGCGTGTGTACCTGACCATGATATGAAAAAAGGCGCCCTGGGGGCTCGGGATGAAAAGTGACCCAGGGAGGGCTGTGATGTAGGTGGCAGGATGTTCATCCCATGGCTGAAGACAGTTTGAAAAATGGACACCTTGGGCTCCCGGAATGGTGAGTGGAAGTTTGGCAAAAGGCCTATATATAGCTGTAGGGCCCACATTGCCACCTCATTTGTACCTGCTGCTATAGTGACTGGAATAACAGTTTTCAGAGGATATTTGGAGATTTGGGGAGGACGAGACATCCATTCAACATTTTGCGAGTATCGTGTTAGTGGTCTGATCATCCTGCATAGAAATAGGTTTTCAATTTTTGGGCAGGGGTTGTACGGAGGGTCGTACAGAGGGTTTGAGGGGTTTTTTTATGGGGTGTAGGCCCACATGCATGGGCGATTCGGTGAAAGGCGCACATACGTGTACGCCTGTACACCGAATATACATGCATGGGTGCGTGGAAGGGGGAATTTAAGCCGCGCCCAAAGGGCACGTCTGTGTGTTGAACATGCGTGCATCAGTGCGCGCCTGTAGGTTTGATAGGCATGCACCGATGCGTGTCCGTATGGTGAACAGGCGCGCTTAAGAGAAGACCTATGAAGTGAACAGACGCGCATTGAGGTGCACCTGTTCGGTGGACAGGTGTGCATATATGCGCGCCTATGTAATGAACAGGTGTGCATGTGTGCACGCCTGTGGAAACAAAAATCGTGTCGAAGAGGCAAGGTTGAAGGGAAAAAAACGAGTCTTTTTGATGTTGTTGATGGTTGTCTGAGATGATTGTTTGCAGGTGGCTAGCAGTGACGATGCCAGTGCGGTGGCGAGAGTGAGACTGGGCCCTGCTGCGAGACATCGTGGCCATTGAGGGGCCCGGAGTGCGTGCGACTTTGGAAACCTGTGGGTTGCTAAAGTTTTTTGAGTGCCCGTTGATACGAGCACAGAAGTATCTACTACAGTTCCTGCTCCAGATGTGGAGTCTGGAGCTACACTGCTTCCTCATGCGAGGAGAGCAGATCCCCTTTACTGTGGTGGAGGATGTATATTTCCTGACTGGGCTCCCCTTTCGGGGAACGCCCCTACCGGCAGAGCCGGTGCTTCCTACGGCTACTTTGCTTGCTGATGTTGGCAGGAGATATTGTTCAGGTACAAACTTTATGTCTGAGACTGTGGTGAGCATTGGTGTGATAGACTCCCTGGCACATCATTGTATAGCGGCGATGATTGTACGAATATATGGGTCACTGGAGACCCAGCGGATTAGTGGTGGCCAGCTGTTGGTGCTGGAGAGAGTTGTTGTTGGTCCCCGGTTTTGACTATGTTCTATGCCCATACTACATACCATCGACCTCCAACTCTATGCCAGTACCA